>CAJOBZ010000066.1:0-20000 GCA_905332375.1 Pieris macdunnoughi
ACCCCTTTCGAATAGCTTCCTCGGCCACGAACCTGACGGTGTCGTGGAGTAGGCCATTAGGTGAAAAAAAAAAAAAAAAAAAAAAACCTAACCTAACCTAACCTAACCTAACCTAACCTAACCTAACCTAACCTAACCTAACCTAACCTAACCTAACCTAACCTAACCTAACCTAACCTAACCTAACCTAACCTAACCTAACCTAACCTAACCTAACCTAACCTAACCTAACCCAACCCAACCCAACCTAACCTAACCTAACCTAACCTAGCCTAACCTAACCTAACCTAACCTAACCTAACCTAACCCAACCTAACCTAGCCTAACCCAACCTAACCTAACCTAACCTAACCTAACCCAACCTAACCTAACCTAACCTAACCTAACCCAACCTAACCCAACCCAACCTAACCTAACCTAACCTAACCTAACCTAACCTAACCCAACCTAACCTAACCTAACCTAACCTAACCCAACCTAACCCAACCTAACCTAACCAACCCTAACCTAACCTAACCTAACCTAACCTAACCTAACCTAACCTAACCTAACCTAACCTAACCTAACCTAACCTAACCTAACCTAACCTAACCTAACCTAACCTAACCTAACCTAACCTAACCTAACCCAACCTAACCTAACCTAACCTAACCTAACCTAACCTAACCTAACCTAACCTAACCTAACCTAACCTAACCTAACCTAACCCAACCTAACCTAACCCAACCTAACCTAACCCAACCTAACCCAACCTAACCTAACCCAACCCAACCTAACCTAACCTAACCTAACCTAACCTAACCCAACCTAACCTAACCTAACCCAACCCAACCCAACCTAACCCAACCTAACCTAACCCAACCTAACCCAACCTAACCTAACCCAACCCAACCTAACCTAACCTAACCTAACCTAACCTAACCTAACCTAACCTAACCCAACCTAACCTAACCTAACCTAACCTAACCTAACCTAACCTAACCTAACCTAACCTAACCCAACCTAACCTAACCTAACCTAACCTAACCTAACCCAACCTAACCTAACCTAACCTAACCTAACCTAACCTAACCTAACCTAACCTAACCTAAACCCAACCTAACCTAACCTAACCCAACCTAACCTAACCTAACCTAACCTAACCTAACCTAACCTAACCTAACCTAACCTCAACCTAACCTAACCTAACCTAACCTAACCTAACCTAACCTAACCTAACCTAACCTAACCTAACCTAACCTAACCTAACCTAACCTAACCTAACCTAACCTAACCTAACCTAACCTAACCTAACCTAACCTAACCTAACCTAACCTAACCTAACCTAACCTAACCTAACCTAACCTAACCTAACAGTCGCAGTCGAACCGCCGTCGCGTAAGCAGCAAAACCGTTTAGCTCCGCAAACTAAAAATCCCAAAAATAGGATTTTTGTCGCGAAATAAACAGAGCGATATATCATTTTGTGCGTCTCGCGACGGCGAATCTAAATATATAAATATTGTCTATTAAAAAGTGAATATAAGTGACTAAAAAGTTCGAAAAACAACAAAAAGTGAAAAAACAGTGACAAAAGTGAGTGCGACGCCCGTATTTGATCGGTGACCTGTGCTGTTCTTCGCATCGCTGGATGCGCCTTGCTAAGCCGCATCTTTTGACACCAATCTTGGATTTTTACGGATAAAGGTTTTTGAGAAATTTAAATAAAATAAAAAAGGGGCGTGACCACTGGTCGGAGAATCAGAGCCGTCCCCCACAAGTGCTATACACCAAAAGACGCGGCTCATCGAGTCGAGTCGATTGACATATCTTTCTAAAATATATGCCTTGGGGAAAAAATTATATAACTGAAAAACCAAAAATAACCTAAAAAAAAACAACTTAAAGCTAAAAAACTTAAAAACTAAAGCGGTGACCCCCAATTTAAATAACGTCACTCGATAGAACTCACGAAGACGCGTCTGCTGAAGTGTCGCAAGGATTTTTACCTTCAAAAATAAAAAAGTTACGACACAAAAACCCAAAAACCACGTGGCACGTGGTCGGCGAAATCCGAATTTTCTGGAAAGGTGCGATACGTCGTTGGATAGCCCTCTGCGAGCTGAACTTAACGACGGTTCGAACCAGAAGATCGGACCAACCCGAGCGGAGCTGCAGCGACGGGAAGAAATCAGGAAGAAAACACAAATATCTCGGGAACGGTTGGTTTTTTCGCGTTTTTATGGGCAGATCAATATATTAATATATTAATATATTGGATTTGTCCGCCTGGCCCGCCCCTACCAGGATCGAAATTCAAAATTTTTAAATTCCAAATTTTCAAAATTTATTAAATTTATTAAAAATTTCTAAAACTTTGAAATATTAAAATCTTTTGGCAGTTAATAACTCGAAAACGGTGCGTTTTTCGGCAATTTTGGCAGCGGACTTGTATACGTACTACGTATACTTAGCAAGTTTGGACAAATTAGGGGAATATAAATATATAAAAAACGCACCTAACCCACGGACACGTCCGCCTGACCACCCATCAAAATAACAACATACAGGTGCGACGGCTCAAACGACTCCACTTGAAGAGGGGAGTCTTTTTATAGCTACCGCACCTAACTACACACACACACAAGTGACTTACACACACACACACACACACAAAACACCATAAACACTAAGTGTGACGGCTCATTTGACTCCACTCAAAGAGGGGAGTCACCTGACCACCACACTTATACACGCACACACACATCGTCGACTAGGGCGGACGGTCCAGCGCGCGTATTTATTTATTTCTAAATTATACCAGCCCTTCCCGAGGACCTGAAACATATAGCTTTATTGACTGCCTTTTCCCTTTTGGGAAAAGACACTAGTTTTAAGTTAGATAAGAAAGTAGGCTAAGTTTTAATTGACGGTTACTACCCTATTGGGAGTAGACCCTAAAATAAGTTTTACTGTATATTTAAATTGTATATAAATAATAATTACTGACACGGCTACTACCCTATTGGGAGTAGACCCTAGAATAAGTTCTATTGTATATTTCAAAAATTGTAAAATAATAATATTATATTGACACGGCTACTACCCTATTGGGAGTAGACCCTAAAATAAGTTTTACTGTATATTAAATTGTATATAAATAATAATTACTGACACGGCTACTACCCTATTGGGAGTAGACCCTAGAATAAGTTCTATTGTATATTTCAAAAATTGTATAATAATAATATTATATTGACACGGCTACTACCCTATTGGGAGTAGACCCTAAAATAAGTTTTATTGTAGATTTAAATTTTGTATATAAAAATATTTTACTGACAAGGCTACTACCCTATTGGGAGTAGACCCTAAAATAAGTTTTATTGTAGATTTAAATTTTGTATATAAATAATATTTTACTGACACGGCTACTACCCTATTGGGAGTAGACCCTAGAATAAGTTTTATTGGATAATTTAAATTATTGTATTTAAATAATATATTATTGACACGGCTACCACCCTATTGGGGGTAGACCTTAGACTAAGTACTCAAATTGAACGATCGTTAAATTTTACCATTGACAATTCCTAATAGGCAAAATGCTGGGTCTACGTACTCCACCGAAAAGTCAGACATCGGCGCCTGCCATCAGGCGCAGCATCGATAAGTGGGAGGAGGCCTCTAGCCAGGCCCCAAAGATGGCAAAGAGGCTTCCCTGACTGGAGCGGGTGGAGGAGGTAAGTCTCCTGCTCCCGCTCAGGCCAGGGAAAAAGAAGCCAAAAACTGTTATCTTAAGGCAATGGCGCACCTGGCGGAGTCCAGGAACATAAAAACGGACATTAAAACAGGGGTACAGTCAGCTGTAAAGCGGCTGTACCAGATAGTCAAAGAGGCCGAAGAGGAGATACAGAAGAACCCACAACAACAAACACCGAAACAGGAAAATGACCCAAAAATAGATATAAACGAAAAGCTACACAAACAAATAGAAAGAATGGAAATGGAGAACAAGAAATTGGAAAAATTTAGAAAAAATATGGAGGATCTGGCAAAACAGAAAAATGAAAGCATCCTGACCGAGATTAGGAAAGAGTTGGAGGAAAAAGAAAAGAGAGAAATAGAAAGGCATAACAACTGGGAAAGGAAAATGAGGTCGTATGCAGAAGCGACGAAGGAAAATCTCGGTCAGGGCCAAAACCGAAAAGAAGGCCCGGGAGGACAGAAACCTACGCTGCACTCTGTCGTTGTGGCGCCTAAGAGTGCGACAGACACTGCAGAGGACACGATGCAGAACATCCGGCATCTGTTAAATGCTAAGGAAGAAGGCTGGCAGGTAGCAAAAATAAGAAGAGCCAGGGACGGAAAGGTCGTAGTGGGATGCAGGACGGAGGAGGAAAGGAATAAAATCAAAGAAAAATTAGGGGAAGAAATGATGGTGAAGGACACCTTAAATAAAAACCCACTAATCAAAATTAAAAATCTCCTGTCCTGCAACACGACAGAAGACATTACCCGGGCCATCAAAAACCAAAACAGAAATGTGACTGCACACCTGGAGGAACGGGACCTAGATATAACTGAAAAGTACAGGAGGAAGGCAAGGAACCCTCTGGAGAGCCACGTGGTCCTACAGGTCACGCCTAAACTCTGGCAAGCTCTAACATTGGCTGGCAGGATACACGTGGACCTGCAGAGGGTTTGGGTAGAGGACCAATCCCCTCTGGTCCAATGTACCATGTGTCTGGGGTACGGACATACCCGAAGACACTGTAAAAGGAGACCGAGGTGTGCAGCCACTGTGGAGGAGCCCATATGAGGGCGGATTGCCAGATCCACAAGGATGGAAAGCCTCCCAGCTGCATAAACTGCAAAGATACGAAGGGAAGAAACGCGGAGCACGGGGCCTTCAGCCAGAGCTGTCCAACCCGGCAGGGGTGGGACAAGGCGGCGAGGCTAAGCTACGCGTACTGTTAAAAAAGCCGAGGGCACCAATAACATTACCGGCTTTCTCCTGGCACAAGCGAACCTAAGAAAAAAGAGAATCGCGATCCAGGAGTTTATAAAAGAAGCGGGCGGTAGGAAAGTGAAAATAGCACTACTCCAGGAACCGTACATAGGGGCCAGTAAACAGATGGCAGAAAGCCCTATGTACAGAGTAGTGCAGTGCGTACCCACTGGAGAGAAACCGGTGAAGGCGGCGATACTTGTTTTCGACGAACACATAGAAGTCTTCCAAGACAAGTCACTTATCACGGAAAACATAGTGGCTGCCGTCCTGAGAACGGACCAGTGGGAAATAGGGGTAATTTCAGTGTACTTCGAAGGCGATGAACCCATCGAACCATACCTCGAACAACTAGGAAGCGTCACGAAAAAACTTAAAACCAAGATGGTACTAATTGGAGGGGACGTGAACGCATGGAGTGAATGGTGGGGGAGCCGAAACGAAGACACACGAGGAAAGGAACTACGAGGGTTCCTTGAAGAAGAAGGGCTGAACATCCTAAATTGTGGCAACACACCCACCTTCGACACCGTAAGAGGGGGCCGTAGATACACGAGTGCAGTAGATATCACAGTATGCACAACGGCCCTCCTCAGTAAGGTAACGAGATGGTGGGTTGATACTTCTATTACCAGTTCAGACCACAACACAATTTTTGTGACTACAGCCCTTCAAAAACCCCAAACGCAAACCCTACCGAAGACGACCCGCATATACAGTACCAAAAATGCAGACTGGGAGGATTTTAAGAACAAGTTAAGGACGGACATGACAAATAAGGGAATAAACACTGACAAAATAAAAGAATTGGACACGAAGGCCAGGGTCAATAACATAGTAACGGAATATTCGAAATCAATTATAAAAGCCGCAGAAAAACATATCCCCAAAATTAAACAAAAAAGAAAAAAACTTCAATCCACCCTGGTGGAACAAAGAAATAGAGGCCCTGAAGAAGGACATGACAAGAAAAAAGAAAAGGATCTCATACGCAGCTCCCAGGAGGAGAGAGTGCGTCATACTTGCCTACCTGGAGGCAAAAAAGACCTACGAGGAAGAGATCGAAAGGGCTCAAAAGGAAGGGTGGAAAAATTATGCACAAAGCAAGAAGGGGAAAGCTTATGGGACAGAATATATAAAATAATCAGAAAGGCGGAAGGGATCAGGGAAGACACCACGCTAATAGAGAAGGGCATTTCGTTGAACTCCGAAGAATCGGTGCAGCTGCTGGCACATAAATTCTTCCCGCCTGACAATTGTGAGATGGATAATGACATCCATCAAAAAATGAGAAAAACGGTAGAGGAAATGACCAGCAGCTTGCAGGGAAGTAGCGCGGATGAAGTGCCAATCACAATGGCGGAGCTCATCAGCACTGCTAGAAGCTTCAACCCGAGGAAGGCCCCGGGAGCCGACGGACTCACTGCGGATATCTGCTGCGCAGCTATCACGGCGAACCCGGAGGTTCCCTTGGCCATCTTCAATAAATGCCTCGAAGTGGGATGCTTCCCTGATCTATGGAAGGAATGCACAATAGTGGTACTGAGGAAGCCAGGAAAGGAGGATTACGCGGCCGCCAAATCCTACCGTCCAATAGGCCTCTTGCCAGTCATGGGGAAGATACTAGAAAAGGTAATCATCAACAGGATCAGACACAGCTTACTCCCCAGGATGAGCAGGAGGCAGTATGGATTCATGCCAGGAAAGAGCACGGAGGATGCCCTCTACGATATCTTGACAAAAGCGAGGAGCCACATTAAAAACAAGGAAATAGTGCTGATGGTGTCGCTAGATATCGAGGGGGCTTTCGACAACGCATGGTGGCCAGCGATCAAGTACCAACTAGCAAAGAAAGACTGTCCCAAGCAACTAAGGCTGGTAGTGGAAGACTACTTTAAAGGCAGGAGGGTGGTGGTCCGCTACGCAAACAGAGAGCATGTGAGGCGACCTGAAAAGGGATGCATTCAGGGCTCGATTAGTGGCCCCACCTTCTGGAACATCTTGCTCGACCCACTACTGGTCGAACTAGAAGAGGATGGGACATATGCACAAGCTTTCGCAGACGATGTTGTGCTGATGTTCAGCGGAATGGACACGCACTCCATCGAAAACCGAGCAAACGTTGCCCTCGAGTATGTGAGGAAGTGGGGTATCGAGAACAAGCTCAACTTCGCGCCACAAAAAACCAAAGCGATGGTCCTGACGCGAAGGTTGAAGTTCGACACCCCAAGAATAAGAATGAATGGACAGGAAATAGCATTAGAAAAGGAAATTAAATTACTGGGGTTGACTATAGATGAAGGGCTAACGTTTAACAAGCATGTGCAAAATGTCACAAGAAAAGCGGCGGATATTCATAAAAAAGTAGCTAGAATGGCGAAGCTGGAATGGGGAATGACGGGAGACATGGTACACCAGGTATACCAAGCCGTCATAGAGCCGATAGTTACGTACGCGTCGGCAGCCTGGGCACCGACAGTAAAGAAACTGTGCACGAAGAAAAAACTGGAGACGGTGCAGAGGGCTTTTGCACAGAAAATAGCGAAGACGTATAGGACGGCATCGCTAAATTCCGCGACGCTATTGGCGGGGATACTGCCCCTCGACCTCAGGGTGGAAGAAGCCGCCGCGATGTTTGAGGCCAGAAGGGGGTCGTCTCCGTTCATACGCGAAGGAGACCGGATTGAGCGAGCCGTACCTGCGTTAGAACAACCCCATCCCGCGGAAAAACCGGAGATAAGCTTCGCCATCACAACTGACCCTGGCCTAATACATAATGACGACACAACAGCAATCTATACGGATGGAAGTAAGACAGAAAAAGGAGTAGGAGCAGCATGGACGAAATGGGAAGGAGGAAGAGAGCGAAAATGGAAAAAGATAAAAATGGCCCCTTACTGCACCGTGTATCAAGCAGAGCTGGCAGCTCTCGTTGGTGCAGTGAGGGACGCGATGATAGCGGGTACTGACGTGAACATCTGCAGCGACTCGCGGTCTTCGCTCGAGGCGATTGCGGGCGGACGCTCTCGAAACCCCCGAGTAGTCGAGATCCGCAGACACCTGGTGGAGAGCCTTAAAAAGGGCCAGAACATTAAACTCCACTGGGTGAAAGCGCACGTCGGCACGGAGGGGAATGAGAGGGCGGACGAACTCGCGAGCCGCTGCGGAGACCTCGAAAGTCAAAGCAGCTCACGTAGAGTACCCGCTCTCATACATCAGGAAAGAAGTGAGAAGAAAAACTATAGAAGAATGGGATCGAAGATATAAGGAAGGGATAACAGGGGGAATAACCAAATTGTTCCTGCCAAATATTACAAGGGCACATAAACAAATCCGAGAGAAAAGATTCAGTCCCGGGATGGCACAGGTCCTCACAGGCCATGGGCCCTTTGCCGAGTACCTGTGCCGTTTCAGGCTGAAAGAAAAACCTGACTGCGAATGTGAGAGTGGGGTGGAACAATCCATCCCACACCTACTTCTGGAGTGCCCCATTTTTGCCTCCTCCAGATGCGACCTGGAACAGATGACGGGCATGTCGCTTAGTCTTCAGGGACTGCCCGACATGCTAGTCTGTAACAGATCGCACCTGGAGGATTTTTGCCAAAAAATTACCAAAAGAACAGCTAAGTTCAATGAGAGTAAGGCCGGGGCGGGGACCGCGAGGCGGCCGGCGCCCACTTGCCAATGAGTATTATAAGAATACTCACGGAAAAGTAAAAGCCGCCCGCGTCGCGGGCCCCGTCTCTGGATAGGAATGTGTTGAAAATAATTAATGTAAGGATATAGATAAAAGTAGGAAAATAAGAGACTGACTGTGATAGAAATGTAAAGATAAATAGATAGAGTAAAGAAAAGATAAAAATAGGATAGTAAAAAATGTAACTGAAACTGTGATACTGATATGTGTAAAACCCTAATAAAAAATAAAGCTGTGTGTCAATTATTTTGAGGAAGGATGATAGAAATGATGGAAGTTTAGCTTAGACAACGACCCTGTGCGATAAAGTAGCCGGGGAAGGTAGGCCTATTAGGTGCAAAAAAAAAAAAAAAAAAAAAAACCTAACCTAACCTAACCTAACCTAACCTAACCTAACCTAACCTAACCTAACCTAACCTAACCTAACCTAACCTAACCTAACCTAACCTAACCTAACCTAACCTAACCTAACCTAACCTAACCTAACCTAACCTAACCTAACCTAACCTAACCTAACCTAACCTAACCTAACCTAACCTAACCTAACCTAACCTAACCTAACCTAACCTAACCTAACCTAACCTAACCTAACCTAACCTAACCTAACCTAACCTAACCTAACCTAACCCAACCTAACCCAACCTAACCTAACCTAACCCAACCTAACCTAACCTAACCTAACCTAACCTAACCTAACCTAACCTAACCTAACCCAACCTAACCTAACCTAACCCAACCTAACCTAACCTAACCTAACCTAACCCAACCTAACCTAACCTAACCTAACCTAACCTAACCTAACCTAACCTAACCTAACCTAACCTAACCTAACCTAACCTAACCTAACCTAACCTAACCTAACCTAACCTAACCTAACCTAACCTAACCTAACCTAACCTAACCTAACCTAACCTAACCTAACCTAACCTAACCTAACCTAACCTAACCTAACCTAACCTAACCCAACCTAACCTAACCTAACCTAACCTAACCTAACCTAACCTAACCTAACCTAACCTAACCTAACCTAACCTAACCTAACCTAACCTAACCTAACCTAACCTAACCTAACCTAACCTAACCTAACCTAACCTAACCTAACCTAACCTAACCTAACCTAACCTAACCTAACCTAACCTAACCTAACCTAACCTAACCTAACCTAACCTAACCTAACCTAACCTAACCTAACCCAACCCAACCTAACCTAACCTAACCTAACCTAACCTAACCTAACCTAACCTAACCCAACCTAACCTAACCTAACCTAACCTAACCTAACCTAACCTAACCTAACCTAACCTAACCTAACCTAACCTAACCTAACCTAACCTAACCTAACCTAACCTAACCTAACCTAACCTAACCTAACCTAACCTAACCTAACCTAACCTAACCTAACCTAACCTAACCTAACCTAACCTAACCTAACCTAACCTAACCTAACCTAACCTAACCTAACCTTTTTTTTTTTTTTTTATGAAGGAGGTTAAAATGCACAAATGCAGGCCCGCGGGCGTATGCAGTCGCTACCGCGGGGACTGTGGGGATGGCGTTCTCAAAGTCCCTCTGCTAATCAGAGGGGAGAAGCCGGACCCACTAAAAATTCCTCCTGAACCCTCCATACCGCCTGCGGTACCAGACTACACCCATTCTGAATGAATGCCGTCCGGCACCGCATTGAGCTCCCCGGGGGTCGCACTAGGCATTCAACCCAGAAAGCTCAGGCGGGTATGTCCGCATAAGGGCCTGGCGACGACGCAGTGGGACGCAGTTGGACCCACGCAACTATGCGTATATTGGGCCCACCCTGCGCCTGCCCACCCTTCACCTTGCCGTCGCCAAGCACAACCCCTCCGGTCGATTCAACGCACCTCCCGCTGACGATCGACAGCCGGAAAACCGGCAAACCGGCCCCACGAAACCGAAAAACCGGTAAACCGGAAAACCGGCAAACCGGAAACCCGGCCCCATGAAACCAGAAAACCGGTAAACCGAAAAACCGGTAAAACCGGAAAACCGGCCCCACGAAACCAGAAAACCGGTAAACCGGAAAACCGGAAAACCGGTAAACCGGCCCCATGAAACCGGAAAACCGGTAAACCGGAAAACCGGTAAAACCGGAAAACCGGCCCCATGAAACCAGAAAAACCGGTAAACCGGAAAACCGGAAAACCGGTAAACCTGCCCCATGAAACCGGAAAACCGGTAAACCGGAAAACCGGAAAACCGGTAAACCGGCCCCATGAAACCGGAAAACCGGTAAACCGGAAAACCGGAAAACCGGTAAACCGGCCCCACGAAACCAGAAGAACCGGCAAACCGGAAGAACCGATCGCCATGCCTCATGGCTACCTAGTATTGCTGCAACAACACTCGGCAGCGAGAGGTCCGTCCAAACGACCGACACCAGGTCGAGACAGTGTTGCCTCAACCAAGTGGCACATTCGGCCAGGGTGTGCAGTCACCACCCCTGAATCGCGGCACAGCGTCTCCAGATCCCCCCAACAGGCTGGTGCAGCTATGATGGTTGTGCCACACCAACCTCCATGGGAGCGTTCCCCACAGTTGTCCCAGTCCTTTGGGCTCCCAGGCCCTTCGTCACCTTCGGAGGGTTGCAGGCCCTTCCCGCCATCTTATGGTCTGCTGGCTTCCCAGCCGTTGAGCAGACCGCGCAATGCAGCTCTTTCGAGCTGCATTCATTGGCCTTGTGGCCAGCAACCCCACATCGATAGCACACCTCCGCCAAGTCCATCGTTGAGTCACAAGTGGCTCGCACGTGACCCAACTTCTGGCACTTGTAGCACCTCAAAGGGCGGTCCTCTCGGATTTCAACCCGACAGGAGCTCCACCCAATGAGGAGCTTTCCTTGGCACACTTTCTGGGCGGCGGCGACCGGACACATGAGGAACATCTCCCCCAAGCCCCGTATCCCACGCCTCAAAATCTTACCCGGCTTGATCGCTTCAGCCGGGCACCCACCCATGGCAGCCACCGCCTCCGTCACATCCCTCTCAGTGACGCTGTCGTCAAGGTCCCGAATAAGGAGGTCCGCACATTTGACGGGCCTCCCCACCAAGGCCTCCCCCGACAGCACCACACGAAGCCTGTCCGCCAGGGCATCAGCCTTCTCCTCTCTGTCAACCCCCGGCACCTCCAGCATCCGAGCTCCCGTTGCCGTTAGCCGGATGCTGATAGTTGCAATACCAATCTCAGCCAGGTTTATACCATTTCTTGCCTTGAGTAGCACATCGGCATACGTCACCCCCGCTCCACCGCCTCCCTCCGCAATGTGATGACCACTGCGGAAGTTTTCGGCGGAGTGAGCGAAGGCTGCACCCTGACAGACCTCTCTATAACTGCCACTCGCCCAGCCGAGGGCCCTGCGCCGCGACTCACTCCATGGTCCTCTGACCGGCCAACACGGCCACTTCCCCCACTCACAGGGGAAGGACCGGCACAGCGGGAGAACCACCCTTCTTTCCCTTACCCTTCTTTTTTGCTGACGGTCGCCCAGCTTCCGTCACTAGGACCCCCAGAGACCCGGGGCCCCGAAAGACCTGGGGCCTCCGGGACTCTGCTCCCCCCTCTAAATCTTCGGGACCCTGGGTCCCCACCACATTCGGAGCCACCGTGCCCCGACCCCCCAACGAACCCTCACGGGTGCTTGAGCCCAGGGGCCCTGCGAAATTCGGGGCCACCGGCCCCCCTCTCCACAAAACGCTCAGGGGCTCCCCGGACCACGGGCCGATGCCGCCAGCGGAGGACGCAGCACAGGCTCAGGGAGGAGCCTGTCCCCAATCCCCGCAAGCTTGGCATCTAGCATGCCCCCAACAGCCCGCATCACCTCCCCCATTAGGCTCTCCTTCACCCCATCCAACAGCCCCTCCATCATTTGACGGAGGGCATCTGGAGTGGAGGGACCCTCCACCGACACGGGGTGTCCCTTTGTCTGCGCTAAGTGCGCAGTGCGCTCATTGAACTCCCTCCTAAGGGCCGCAAGCTCCAGACCAAGGTCTTTTACCTGGGCCCTCAGGCGAACATTGTCCCTTAGGAGACGCCTCCCTCATCCCCTCCCAGGCATCTCTCCGCGAGATCCTCCACGATCTCATTCACCTCCTTGGCCGCAACCTTTAGGTCGCGGACGAACTCACCCTTGAGGTTGCCCGACTTCGCCGCAATTTCAAAAATGCGACGAACCCGCACAGCCGTCCGCTCCTTTATCTCAGGAATGCCAAGGAGAATAACATCGTCCAACTCCTCCTCCCCGGATGACCTCACAATCCTGATATCCACACAGGTGGGAGCCCCATAATCGGAGAGATTCCCCGCACCTTCTAACCTCTCTGCAAGGCGAGAGCAAGCGTTCTGACGCCGCAACTCTCCCTCCGCCTCCTCCAACCCTACCACATGAGAAGCCGCCTTTTTCGGCTTACCCTTGGCCGGTGGAGAGCAAGTTTCCTTGTTGTTGCCAACCGGGCTTTTAGTATGCGCCCGCTTCCTCTCACCGGAGCACTCCACGATACCCACATCGTCGTCGCTATCCGAGGACGACGAAAACACCAACCCTTTAGCTCGCCTCATATTAAGGTGCTACAAGATCCTACCCCCAACTAACATTAGAGTCGACGACTCAACCCCCTACCCAATAAATATATAAATAAATAAATATATAAATGAATAAAGAACTGAGTACAATACACCACACACACAAATACAATCCTAATTCTAAAATCTTAATTCTAAATAATTAAAACTAAAATATATTGTTCCAATCCACTTCGGTGTGACGAAATCCAATCTTCGGACGCCCACTCACTTCGGTGTGAGAGACGTCCAACCTTCAGCTGTCCACCAAGCTTGTCAACAACAAGATGGCGGACCAACGCGTCACGGAAAAAAACCCCAACCTTGGCCCCAAACTTGTAAACAACAAGATGGCGGACCGAAGCTTCACTAACTTGCCCGACCTTGGCACCCAACTAGTAAACAAGATGGCGGGCCGACAATTCACTTTCAATTATTCACAAATAATTTCCACCTTTTCCTCCAATCTCGATGAGCGTCAACTCAAACAGCTCGCCTCCAGAAGATAGAGATGATAGTAATACTATCTTCGCAGATGCACCTCCCGCCAAAAGGCAAACCAACAATGTAGCTCTCAAGCAATTTAAATTATAATGGCCAAACTAATGGGCCAAAAATAAAAATTGATAAACTCACAGTTGCACCTTAATCCAGTTCACAATTAGGACACATAAAATTTATGTGTCGTCGCGACACATAAAAAGATACCACAAAAACTAACTTCGGGTCAATTTCCCACTCACTTTTGTGCCTTGCAGTTAATTAAGTACTTAACATACAAAGAGCACACACACATATAAAGAATCAGTGATTACTACTGAATCCTTTAACACAACTCAAAAGATTTTCCGCCACTAAAAACCCACCATGAGATTTTTCAAACGCGGAGCGAACGAAAAACACAGTGATCGCTACGACGGCTCGACGCGTACCTGCACACTTTCTGGGCGGCGGCGACCGGACACATGAGGAACATCTCCCCCAAGCCCCGTATCCCACGCCTCAAAATCTTACCCGGCTTGATCGCTTCAGCCGGGCACCCACCCATGGCAGCCACCGCCTCCGTCACATCCCTCTCAGTGACGCTGTCGTCAAGGTCCCGAATAAGGAGGTCCGCACATTTGACGGGCCTCCCCACCAAGGCCTCCCCGACAGCACCACACGAAGCCTGTCCGCCAGGGCATCAGCCTTCTCCTCTCTGTCAACCCCCCGGCACCTCCAGCATCCGAGCTCCCGTTGCCGTTAGCCGGATGCTGATAGTTGCAATACCAATCTCAGCCAGGTTTATACCATTTCTTGCCTTGAGTAGCACATCGGCATACGTCACCCCCGCTCCACCGCCTCCCTCCGCAATGTGATGACCACTGCGGAAGTTTTCGGCGGAGTGAGCGAAGGCTGCACCCTGACAGACCTCTCTATAACTGCCACTCGCCCAGCCGAGGGCCCTGCGCCGCGACTCACTCCATGGTCCTCTGACCGGCCAACACGGCCACTTCCCCCACTCACAGGGGGAAGGACCGGCACAGCGGGAGAACCACCCTTCTTTCCCTTACCCTTCTTTTTGCTGACGGTCGCCCAGCTTCCGTCACTAGGACCCCCAGAGACCCGGGGCCCCGAAAGACCTGGGGCCTCCGGGACTCTGCTCCCCTCTAAATCTTCGGGACCCTGGGTCCCCACCACATTCGGAGCCACCGTGCCCCGACCCCCAACGAACCCTCACGGGTGCTTGAGCCCAGGGGCCCTGCGAAATTCGGGGCCACCGGCCCCCCCTCTCCACAAAACGCTCAGGGGCTCCCGGACCACGGGCCGATGCCGCCAGCGGAGGACGCAGCACAGGCTCAGGGAGGAGCCTGTCCCCAATCCCCGCAAGCTTGGCATCTAGCATGCCCCCAACAGCCCGCATCACCTCCCCCATAAGGCTCTCCTTCACCCCATCCAAAAGCCCCTCCATCATTTGACGGAGGGCATCCGGAGTGGAGGGACCCTCCACCGACACGGGGTGTCCCTTTGTCTGCGCTAAGTGCGCAGTGCTCTCATTGAACTCCCTCCTAAGGGCCGCAAGCTCCAGACCCAGGTCTTTTACCTGGGCCCTCAGGCGAACATTGTCCCTTAGGACACGCCTCCCCCTCATCCCCTCCCAGGCATCTCTCCGCGAGATCCTCCACGATCTCAGCCACCTCCTTGGCTGCAACCTTCAGGTCGCGGACAAACTCACCCTTGAGGTTGCCCGACTTCGCCGCAATTTCGAAAATGCGACGAACCCGCACAGCCGTCCGCTCCTTCATCTCAGGAATGCCAAGGAGGATAACATCGTCCAACTCCTCCTCCCCGGATGACCTCACAATCCTGATATCCACACAGGTGGGAGCCCCATAATCGGAGAGATTCCCCGCACCTTCTAACCTCTCTGCAAGGCGAGAGCAAGCGTTCTGACGCCGCAACTCTCCCCCCGCCTCCTCCAACCCTACCACATGAGAAGCCGCCTTTTTCGGCTTACCCTTGGCCGGTGGAGAGCAAGTTTCCTTGTTGTTGCCAACCGGGCTTTTAGTATGCGCCCGCTTCCTCTCACCGGAGCACTCCACGATACCCACATCGTCGTCGCTATCCGAGGACGACGAAAACACCAACCCTTTAGCTCGCCTCATATTAAGGTGCTACTAGATCCTACCCCCAACTAACATTAGAGTCGACGACTCAACCCCCTACCCAATAAATATATAAATAAATAAATATATAAATGAATAAAGAACTGAGTACAATACACCACACAAATACAATCCTAATTCTAAAATCTTAATTCTAAATAATTAAAACTAAAATTTATTGTTCCAATCCACTTCGGTGTGACGAAATCCAATCTTCGGACGCCCACTCACTTCGGTGTGAGAGACGTCCAACCTTCAGCTGTCCACCAAGCTTGTCAACAACAAGATGGCGGACCAACGCGTCACGGAAAAAACCCCAACCTTGGCCCCAAACTTGTAAACAACAAGATGGCGGACCGAAGCTTCACTAACTTGCCCGACCTTGGCACCCAACTAGTAAACAAGATGGCGGGCCGACAATTCACTTTCAATTATTCACAAATAATTTCCACCTTTTCCTCCAATCTCGATGAGCGTCAACTCAAACAGCTCGCCTCCAGAAGATAGAGATGATAGTAATACTATCTTCGCAGATGCACCTCCCGCCAAAAGGCAAACCAACAATGTAGCTCTCAAGCAATTTAAATTATAATGGCCAAACTAATGGGCCAAAAATAAAAATTGATAAACTCACAGTTGCACCTTAATCCAGTTCACAATTAGGACACATAAAATTTATGTGTCGTCGCGACACATAAAAAGATACCACAAAAACTAACTTCGGGTCAATTTCCCACTCACTTTTGTGCCTTGCAGTTAATTAAGTACTTAACATACAAAGAGCACACACACATATAAAGAATCAGTGATTACTACTGAATCCTTTAACACGACTCAAAAGATTTTCCGCCACTAAAAACCCACCATGAGATTTTTCAAACGCGGAGCGAACGAAAACACAGTGATCGCTACGACGGCTCGACGCGTACAACCTAACCTAACCTAACCTAACCTAACCTAACCTAACCTAACCTAACCTAACCTAACCTAACCTAACCTAACCTAACCTAACCTAACCTAACCTAACCTAACCTAACCTAACCTAACCTAACCTAACCTAACCTAACCTAACCTAACCTAACCTAACCTAACCTAACCCAACCTAACCTAACCTAACCTAACCTAACCTAACCTAACCTAACCCAACCTAACCTAACCTAACCTAACCCAACCTAACCTAACCTAACCTAACCTAACCTAACCTAACCTAACCTAACCTAACCCAACCTAACCTAACCTAACCTAACCTAACCCAACCTAACCTAACCTAACCAACCTAACCTAACCTAACCTAACCTAACCTAACCTAACCTAACCTAACCTAACCTAACCTAACCTAACCTAACCTAACCTAACCTAACCTAACCTAACCTAACCTAACCTAACCTAACCCCAACCTAACCTAACCTAACCTAACCTAACCCAACCTAACCTAACCTAACCTAACCTAACCTAACCTAACCTAACCTAACCTAACCTAACCTAACCTAACCTAACCTAACCTAACCTAACCTAACCTAACCTAACCTAACCTAACCTAACCCAACCTAACCTAACCTAACCTAACCTAACCTAACCCAACCTAACCTAACCTAACCTAACCTAACCCAACCCTAACCTAACCTAACCTAACCTAACCTAACCTAACCTAACCTAACCTAACCTAACCTAACCTAACCTAACCTAACCTAACCTAACCTAACCTAACCTAACCTAACCTAACCTAACCTAACCTAACCTAACCTAACCTAACCTAACCTAACCTAACCCAACCTAACCTAACCTAACCTAACCTAACCTAACCTAACCTAACCTAACCTAACCTAACCTAACCTAACCTAACCTAACCTAACCTAACCTAACCTAACCTAACCTAACCTAACCTAACCTAACCTAACCTAACCTAACCTAACCTAACCTAACCAGTCCGCGTCCAAACGCCACCCGAAACAGTCAAAATCCACGTCGCTCCGCGCCTTAAAAAGTTTCTAAAAATCTTAAAAGTGGTATTCCGTAAGATATCAGTGCAGTGTGATATATCATTAGATGCGCGCTATCGCGATCTATCTTTTAGTGTTAGATTCAGTTTTTTAAGTTTATGTTTTATATTTTATTTCTTCAAAAAACATTAAAATTTTCCGTTTTTACCATTTTAAAAATAGTGTTTATAATTTTAAAAATCAAAAGTAGTGCAGTGTTGTAGAGCTAATTAAGCTCTACATTTCGACAAAAAATTTGAGGATAAGGACTCAAAATTGAAGATAATCTGGAGCAAAAACCCTTAAAAGGTGAATAACTTTTAATTTGGATCGATAACTACATATTTTTATAGCTTAAAAAGATTGTCCTCGTCAAGGGCTATCGTTTGATATCCAATTTATAATTTTTGGAATTAGGGCTGATTTATTAGAGACCAAACCAGGGGTTTTATCGCCCAGCCTGCAGCCCTAAGAGATAGGAACCATATTTTATATTCATTAGAAGCGCTAGACGGAAAGGCAACTAAAGACATATCGGACGTCCAAATCGGAGGAGGAATATCCCCTCAAACCCCAAGAAAACAGTTTTTGGGGGCGAACCACCATCAGACATTACACCACCACTAAGAACTTAGAACGGCCAGATCTAGCTCGTCACCGCGCAACTGCTGACACCAAGAACATATTGATCCGACGTATACTTCAGAGGATACGACCCAAAACAACTTTAGGACCAGGGTTTCCACAGGAACCACACCAGCTAAAAATCCAAGTCTACTACAGTTAAATAGCCAGCAATTGACTTCACCTTACCACTTATTCTCAAGATAGTAAACTCTACCAACCACCCAACTGGACACCAGATTGTCTGGTGACCAGCTGGAACAGCTCCAGCACCATAACCAGCGGCTTGTCCTCTCCGAGGGCAACTAGAAAATAACAAACACCTCTACACTACGAGCAACAGCTGCTGAGCAATCCTGTTCTTAAACTTCAGGTAGGGTGGATTACCAGCCCCATATTTATAAATTTTTCAATATTTTTAAATTTTATCCTAAACCCGTCGAGCTTGGGCTTATTTAAACCGGCTCGGCGAGCTCTATTTGATAGCGTATACTGTTCCTTTCGCAAACCCCCCTCCACCCCACAAAACAGGTTTTTCCCCCCCATTGCTACAAAATCTCCCCCCTCACCCCCACCCCCTCGAGTTGGGTATTAAACGACTCAGCTCGAAGAGGTGAATACACCTGTCCACATTTCAGCTCCCCCTCACCCCCCCTCACCCTCCACCAGCAAAATGTTACCCCGAACTCCACCCAAACCAACAAACAAAGCCCCTACTCCCTCTACGTCCGCAACACCAGCTAGACGGACCTTAGTAGAGATGTTGAGCCCGGCCTTCACTCGCGTAAAACGCCCAACAGAGTCGGCTCATATGGAGATGGCCAAAGAATACAGACAGACAGGCTTACAAGCTCTTGCCGCCTCCCGCAACTTAAAAGGGGAGCTAAAAACTGCTATCACAGAGGCAATCGAAGGCCTCTTCGGGGTCGTCGGCCTCATTGACCCCTCACCTACCACCCCTCCCAACCCTCCTGCCCCCGCACCGCACACACCACAGGCTACCAAAGCCACGATCACACCCTCAACGATTACACCGCCAACCGATACACATATACACACCACACAATTACTACAGAAACTCGAGGCCCACTCTCGGCTACTCGATGAATCGAATAAGGCCTTGCAGGAACACACCAGGGTTCTTAAGGCATCCCCTAAACCCGCGCCGTCGGAGATACAACCAGTGTCGGCGGACCCGCATAAGACTTATAAATCTTACGCTAAGGCCGCCGCCACCCCCAAACCCCCTGCAGGGCCTTCCATCATCGTGTCCGGAGAGGGTCTAGACACAACAGAACAGATACTTACTCAAATTAGTAGAACCGTTAATTTCAGAGAGGGCGGATACGCCCCTTTAAGGGTCACCCCACTTTCAAAACAAAAGATCAAACTCGTTTTCGAAAGAGAAGAGCATAAACAACACACAATTTCACGATTACAAAATAACACAAAAATAAACACTCAAGAGGAAAAACGCA
>CAJOBZ010000066.1:25000-37500 GCA_905332375.1 Pieris macdunnoughi
AACCTAACCTAACCTAACCTAACCTAACCTAACCTAACCAGTCCGCGTCCAAACGCCACCCGAAACAGTCAAAATCCACGTCGCTCCGCGCCTTAAAAGTTTCTAAAAATCTTAAAAGTGGTATTTCGCAAGTTATCAGTGCAGTGTTATATATCATTAGATGCGCGCTATCGCGATCTATCTTTTAGTGTTAAATTTAGTTTTTTAAGTTCACGTTTTATATTTTATTTCTTCAAAAAACTTTAAAATTTTCCGTTTTTACCATTTTAAAAATAGTGTTTATAACTTTAAAAATAAAAAAGTAGTGCAGTGTTGTAGAGCTAATTAAGCTCTACATTTCGACAAAAAATTTGAGGATAAGGACTCAAAGTTGAAGATAATCTGGAGCAAAAACCTAAAAAGGTGAATAACTTTTAATTTGGATCGACAACCACATGTTTTTATAGCTTAAATAGATTGTACTCATTAAGGGCTATCGTTTGATACCCAATTTTAAATTTTTGGAATAAGGGCTGATTTATTAGAGACCAAACCAGGGGTTTTATCGCCCAGCCTGCAGCCCCTAGAGATAGGAACCATTTTTTACATTCTATAGAAGCGCTAGACGGAAAGGCAACTAAAGACATATCGGACGTCCAAATCGGAGGAGGAATATCCCCTCAAACCCCAAGAAAACAGTTTTTGGGGTGAACCACCCCAAACATTAGAATACCAAATCAAAATTACGATAAGGACCAAGTACAAAAAATAACCTACCGACTGACACCAGTATCATCAATATTCGCCCAGTAATTTAGGAACCACGACCAGGAATAGCTTGGAATCCAGGGTTTCCAGGGGATCCACACCTCCGAAAAATCGGAATCTACCACCATCTTATAGCCCGCACAAGATTCCATCGGATTAGTTCCAAACCGCACATCACACTTTTTCACCTGCCCAACTGGACACCAAGTCATCAGGCGACCAGCTGGAACAGCTCCTGCTCCAACACCAACAACTTGTCCTCTCCACGGGCAGCCAGAAAACACCTATCACCACTACATTACGAGCAACAGCTGGCGAGCAATCCTGGTCCTTAACACAAGGTAGGGTGGATTACCAGCCCCATATTTTCAGATTTTTAACATTTTACAAATTTTACACTAAACCCATCGAGCTTGGGCTCATTCAAACCGGCTTGGCGAGTTCTATTTAATAGCGTTCACTGTTCCTTTCGTAAACCCCCCCCCATCCCACAATACAGGTTTTTCCCCCCCATAGCTACAAAATCTTCCCCCTCACCCCCACCCCCTCGAGTTGGGTATCAAACAACTCAGCTCGAAGAGGTGTACACACCGGTCCATATTTTAGCCCCCCCTCACCCCCCTTCGCAGACATGTTACCAAGAACCCCTCCCAAATCATCTAAATCTGACATGCCGTCGCCTCAGACGACCACAGCAGCTGCTAGGAGGTCCCTAGTGGACACCCTGAGCCCGTCCTTTGCCCGTTCAGCTCCCCCTGCGGAGTCCACATATATAGAGATGGCGAGAGACTACAGAAAGAAAGGCTTGGACGCGTTATTAGCCTCCCGCAACCTTAAGAGTGAGCTCAAGACCACGATCACAGAGGCAATAAACGGCCTCTTTGGAGTCATCGCCATGCTCGACCCTTCCACCCCCTCCCCTCCCAAACCCCTCACACCACAGGCCACTGATACCACGACTGCACCATCTAATGACACACAGCAACAACTACTACACAAACTCGAGGCCCACTCTCGGTTACTCGAGCAATCTAATAAGGCCCTGCAGGAACACACCAGGGTCCTAAAGGCATGTCCTAAACCCGCACCGACGGGGTTAATGCCAGGGGCGGAGGACCCGCATAGGATTTATCAATCCTACGCCAAGGCCGCCGCCACCCCCAAACCCCCTGCAGGCCCTTCTGTCGTAGTGTCCGGAGAGGGCCTCAATACAGCGGAGCAGATAATTGCGCAAATAACTCAAACAGTGAACTTCCGACAGGGCGGATACGCCCCGTTAAAGGTAACTCCGCTCTCTAAAAATAAAATTAAGCTCGTCTTTGAAAAAGACGAGCATAAAAAACATACAGTCACACAGCTACAAAAAAACATCAACATCAAAACACAAGAAGAGAAACGGATCGATCCGATGATCATCCTCAAAGGTATCAAAAAAATAACACCCGAAATCGAATTAGAAAAAACCATAAAAGATCAGAACCCAACCCTCACCGAACACACCTTTAGCATTAAATTTATAGCCCAAAACAGGAACGTAACTTTATATAACGCAGTACTTAATACCACACCCTCTGCCTGGAAGGCACTTGCCGACCTAGGCAGGGTAAACATAGGGATGCAGCGCGTCCATTGCAGCAACTTCTCACCGTTTAGGCAGTGTCAAAACTGCCTTAACTTCGGCCATACCAAGAGCCGCTGCCCCGCAACCACACCAACATGCGCTAAGTGCTCTGCTCACCATCCCACTACAGAGTGCAAGGCGCAAACACACAAGTGTGCCAATTGCAATGAACATAACGCCCAATACAAAACAAACACCGACACACAACACCGCGCCGACTCTGAAAACTGCCCCAAAGTTAAAGCTATGCGTGCCCGCGTTGAGGCCAAAGTTAATTACATCTAAACATGCACAAAAACATTAAATTCATTCAGGCGAACCTTGACCGGTCTCGCAACGCCACTCAAGAATTCAAACACCACTTTATCACAAATAAACTTGACATCGCCATCATATCCGAACCCTACACATACAATAACACAGTTAAAAATATTGCAGGCCTCCGCGTGTTTCAGTCCGATTCGGCGAACACAACGAAAGCCTGCATTATAACCCGCACAGACATCAACGCACACATCATATCTCAATACACCACAGGGAATATAGTAGTTATTGCTATACCCACTAAAACAAAAACTCTATACATTGCGTCGGTTTACGTTGAACCGAAAACCGACACCAATAACACCCTAGACATACTAGATACATTCACAAAAACACACAATAACTCAAACATCGTAATTGGCGGCGACTTCAACGCGTGGCACATGCTTTGGGGCAGCCCCCGAAGTAACACACGGGGACTATACTTAACCGACATCATTAACTCTAACGACCTACACATAAACAACACAGGCAACACACCCACATTCGAAACAATAACACACGGAACGGAGAGGTCATCTATCATCGACCTCACGCTCTCATCCACACACACATACCACCAAATACACAAATGGGAGGTAAAACAGCGCCTATTTCCATCCACACAACACAATCCTATAGGATTCGTATTGGATTGCCAAACGGACCCTATACCACACGCCACTAATAATAGCACATTTAAGTACAACACCAGCAAGGCAAATTGGCACACCTTCAAAGAAAGACTCCACACATTAATAACTCAACAACACACGCTTAAAACAAATATATCTACACTATCACCACAACAGTTAGACGAGTTTGTTCTATCCCTCACTGACACAATAAACAACGCCTGCTTGGAATCTTTCGCAATCAAGACAGGATTGAGGAAGCCTCAAGCACCCTGGTGGAGTGAAAACCTCGAACACCTGAAAAATAAATGCATTAGCCTACACCACAAAATACACACACACTCAAAACACAAGCGTACACCTCCTACAGACCTAATAAACACGTATCACGAGACAAAACTCGTATACACACAGACACTTAGGAAAGCATCTACAGACCATTTCAGACTATTCTGCAACGCACAAGGCGCAGAAGACGTCTGGTCTGTAACTAACAGACTACTCAAATCAAACAACTCCATTCAACCCCGCACCCTTAAGGTAAACAATAAATACACAAGAAATGAGGAGGAGACATCACAGGCACTACTACACATTTTTACCCCGAAGACGTCCCGGATACGGACGTCATCACACAAATATGCGCAGTAATTCCAGTTCACTACCCGACACGGAGGACGACCCTCCCTTCACCACATCTGAAATCCTATCCGCAATAGACTCCATCCGCCATACCAAAGCACCAGGCAATGATCACCTCACCAGCGACATCTGCCTGGTGTTCGCCCGTAACTACCCGGAATTAATCACCAATTTAATGAATCGCTGTCTACAGACCTCACATTTTCCAACCCCTTGGAAAGAGGCAATTGTTAAAATTATCCCCAAACCTAACAAATTAGATTATACTAGCCTAAGCTCCTTCCGACCCATAGGGTTAATCCCTGTGTTCGGGAAAGTGTTGGAAAAGCTCTTCACAAAACGCCTTACTTACAATGCGCATAAACTTAAATTACTGAACCGATCGCAATACGGCTTCACCGAACAAACTGGCACAACACACGCTTTACACAAAACTCTCGATATCATACGCAACGCTAAACAAAACAAACAACACACTATAGCCGTATCCCTCGATATCAAGGCCGCGTTTGACAACGCTTGGTGGCCGGCCGTATTGAGTGGATTACGAGCGGTTAAATGCCCACTTAACATATTTAAACTAATACAAAACTACCTCACAGATAGAACAGTAACACACCAAATGGGCAACACACGCACCACACGAACAACACAAAAGGGATGTATCCAGGGGTCGGCATGCGGCCCGATACTCTGGAACATTATCCTTAACTCACTACTCAACACTCCACTCCTACCAGGGTGCCACATTCAAGCCTTCGCCGACGACGTTCTACTAGTAATAACAGATACAGACATCAACACACTCGAGCATAAAACGAATATCACATTAAACGCAATAAAAGAATGGGGCGACGGAGTTAAACTTCAGTTCGGCCCCGACAAAACTCAAATGATCGCCTTTTCCAAACAGGCACAAAACTGCAAAATAACCTTTAATCACACTTCACTACAGTTCACACATAAAATCAAATATCTAGGTATCATTTTGGACAACAAACTTAATTTCAAACACCACATAACATATATAACCGCCAAAGCAACACATATTTTTAACAAACTAACAATATTCACACGACCCACTTGGGGACCACACCCAGAAAACATAAGGCTCATTTACCAGATGGTAATTGAGCCAATAATTACTTACGGTGCCTCGATCTGGGGCCACGCGGCCACTAAAAGATACAACAAAAAACTGCTTGCGAAAACACAACGTGGGTTCGCTCTGCGAACCACCAGAGCTTTTAAAAACGTCTCCACCAATGCGGCCGTCGCTCTCGCGGGTTTCGTTCCCTTAGATCTTAAGGTCCTCGAGTCCTGTGAGATCGAGGGAGCACGTATTAAAGGCGTAAGCATACACATACCGGATGACATCCCAGTTGAACGACCAACACCATTCACAGAACTCTTACACCCCGCCTCCAGACCACTCATCAAATACCGAACATATAAAAATAACCTCGACAAACACACGGCCGACAACACCATTAACATATACACAGACGGGAGCAAGCAAGAGGCGGGACAAACAGGAGCCGCTTACGTTGCTTACTCCCCGAATAACACACAAATAATACACCAATGGAAGCGGAAACTACACCCATCATGCACAGTGTTCCAGGCCGAACTGGTTGCCATAAAGGGAGCCAGCGACTGGGCCATCGCACATTCACTTAAACAACACAACAAAAACATACACTCGTACACAATCAATTCCGATTCTATGGCCGCGCTACAAGCGATCGGCCAAACAAACAACACACACAACATAATCACAAGCATACACAAAAATATTGCCAACAACTCACACATCAACATTAAGTTCAACTGGGTAAAAGGTCACGCCGGTATAGCTGGCAACGAGGCGGCCGATGAGGCGGCCAAATCAGCCGCAAACTCCCATTCGAAATACTTTTACACACAATGCCCGATGGCATACATCAAACAGCGGGCCAAACAAGATACCGCCAGACTGTGGGACAAACGGTTTACCGACGAACCCACAGCTAAACACACTAAACACCTTTTACAAAGCATCAACAACATCAACACATTTATTAAACTATATCCCACTACATTTCAAATCACACAGCTACTCACTGGGCATTCCTTCGCCAAAGATCACCTAAAACGCTTCCACATCACAGACAACGACACATGCCCTTGCGACACAAACACTACACAGACACTCCAACACTTAATAGAGGAATGCCCACGCTTCGAACGCCTTAGATACAGTCACTTACAGAAAAATAGAAAATCCCACAATCCCTACTCCCTAATCGACAACAAACCCCAAACCATAGAATCCCTTCTAAGCATGGTCACTAAGATTATAGATGCCATCAAAGATTACAATAACCCACAAATAACAGGCTCGTAATCCACCCCAACTCAATCGTTATTTTGTTATTTTTACCATTGCCATATCATAAGCCTTTAATTTACATGTAAAATATTCTTAAAGTATTGTTATTACAGAGTATAATGCTCATAATATTATGCGAACTTAAACCTATACAACAATTGTTAATTTTAAAACAACCTTACATTACGTTAATCATAAGACCTGTATATTTAATTTTACTTTATATATTTTACTTTAGCACTGTATTCATCCATCATAATATACTTAATACCAATCTAACAACAAAGAAACAGTTTGTAATTTTTACCATTACCATATTATAAGCCTTTACTTGAAATGTACAATATTCTCCTCTTGCATACAGTAAAGCATTGTTGTTATTACAAAGTATAATGTTCATAATATATGGAATTAAACTTATATAATAATTGTCAATTTAAAAACAACCTTACATTAATACGTTAACCATAAGACCCTTATATTCAGATTTTAGTTTATATTTCATTTTACCACTGTATTCATCCATCATAATATAATGCAACATAAATGTAACAACAAAGAAATGTATTAGCTCATAATACCCTACATCTAAGATTTTGTAATTAGCTTAGTAACTTTAACGTAACCAAAATTGTAAACAAATTGACTTATAAAAGTTACTTTTATATTTTTTACCATAATTACCCTTCTAAAATATTAATAAAACTTTGTATAATTAGTTATAAGAAATTAGTTTATAAGACGCGGACTCTAATCGGGTGGTTGAGGGAAGGAAATTGTATCAAATAGCAAAAACAACCCTCAACCACCCTACCCATGTCCAAACCAAATAATTGTATTTTCTAAATAAAACACTTGTACTGAATAACTTAATTATAGCTTAGCTTCCTCGGCCCCGGGGCGTAAGTCGCCGGGGAGGTAGGCCCACTAGCAATAAAAAAAAAAAAAAAAAAAAAAAAAACCTAACCTAACCTAACCTAACCTAACCTAACCTAACCTAACCTAACCTAACCTAACCTAACCTAACCTAACCTAACCTAACCTAACCTAACCTAACCTAACCTAACCTAACCTAACCTAACCTAACCTAACCTAACCTAACCTAACCTAACCTAACCTAACCTAACCTAACCTAACCTAACCTAACCTAACCTAACCTAACCTAACCTAACCTAACCTAACCTAACCTAACCTAACCTAACCTAACCTAACCTAACCTAACCTAACCTAACCTAACCTAACCTAACCTAACCTAACCTAACCTAACCTAACCTAACCTAACCTAACCTAACCTAACCTAACCTAACCTAACCTAACCTAACCTAACCTAACCTAACCTAACCTAACCCAACCTAACCCAACCTAACCTAACCTAACCTAACCTAACCTAACCTAACCTAACCTAACCTAACCTAACCTAACCTAACCTAACCTAACCTAACCTAACCTAACCTAACCTAACCCAACCTAACCTAACCTAACCCAACCTAACCTAACCTAACCTAACCCAACCTAACCTAACCCAACCTAACCTAACCTAACCTAACCTAACCTAACCTAACCTAACCTAACCTAACCTAACCTAACCTAACCTAACCTAACCTAACCTAACCTAACCTAACCTAACCTAACCTAACCCAACCCAACCCAACCTAACCTAACCTAACCTAACCTAACCTAACCTAACCTAACCTAACCTAACCCAACCTAACCTAACCTAACCTAACCTAACCTAACCTAACCCAACCTAACCTGGCCTAACCTAACCTAACCTAACCTAACCTAACCTAACCTAACCTAACCTAACCTAACCTAACCTAACCTAACCTAACCTAACCTAACCCAACCTAACCCAACCCAACCTAACCTAACCCAACCTAACCTAACCTAACCTAACCTAACCTAACCTAACCTAACCTAACCCAACCTAACCTAACCTAACCTAACCTAACCTAACCTAACCTAACCCAACCTAACCTAACCCCAACCTAACCTAACCTAACCCAACCTAACCTAACCTAACCTAACCTAACCTAACCTAACCCAACCTAACCTAACCTAACCTAACCTAACCTAACCTGGCCTAACCTAACCTAACCTAACCTAACCTAACCTAACCTAACCTAACCCAACCCAACCTAACCTAACCTAACCTAACCTAACCTAACCCAACCTAACCTAACCTAACCTAACCTAACCTAACCTAACCTAACCTAACCTAACCCAACCTAACCTAACCTAACCTAACCTAACCCAACCTAACCCAACCTAACCTAACCTAACCTAACCTAACCCAACCTAACCTAACCTAACCTAACCTAACCTAACCTAACCTAACCTAACCTAACCTAACCTAACCTAACCTAACCTAACCTAACCCAACCTAACCTAACCTAACCTAACCTAACCTAACCTAACCTAACCTAACCTAACCTAACCTAACCTAACCTAACCTAACCTAACCTAACCTAACCTAACCTAACCTAACCTAACCTAACCTAACCTAACCTAACCTAACCTAACCTAACCTAACCTAACCTAACCTAACCTAACCTAACCTAACCTAACCTAACCTAACCTAACCTAACCTAACCTAACCTAACCTAACCTAACCTAACCTAACCTAACCTAACCTAACCTAACCTAACCTAACCTAACCTAACCTAACCAGTCCGCGTCCAAACGCCACCCGAAACAGTCAAAATCCACGTCGCTCCGCGCCTTAAAAAGTTTCTAAAAATCTTAAAAGTGGTATTTCGCAAGTTATCAGTGCAGTGTTATATATCATTAGATGCGCGCTATCGCGATCTATCTTTTAGTGTTAAATTCAGTTTTTTAAGTTTATGTTTTATATTTTATTTCTTCAAAAAACATTAAAATTTTCCGTTTTTACCATTTTAAAAATAGTGTTTATAACTTTAAAAATCAAAAAGTAGTGCAGTGTTGTAGAGCTAATTAAGCTCTACATTTCGACAAAAAATTTGAGGATAAGGACTCAAAATTGAAGATAATCTGGAGCAAAAACCCTTAAAAGGTGAATAACTTTTAATTTGGATCGATAACTACATATTTTTATAGCTTAAAAAGATTGTCCTCGTCAAGGGCTATCGTTTGATATCCAATTTATAATTTTTGGAATTAGGGCTGATTTATTAGAGACCAAACCAGGGGTTTTATCGCCCAGCCTGCAGCCCTAAGAGATAGGAACCATATTTTATATTCATTAGAAGCGCTAGACGGAAAGGCAACTAAAGACATATCGGACGTCCAAATCGGAGGAGGAATATCCCCTCAAACCCCAAGAAAACAGTTTTTGGGGGCGAACCACCCTCAGACATTACACCACCACTAAGAACTTAGAACGGCCAGATCTAGCTCGTCACCGCGCAACTGCTGACACCAAGAACATATTGATCCGACGTATACTTCAGAGGATACGACCCAAAACAACTTTAGAACCAGGGTCTCCACAGGAACCACACCAGCTAAAAATCCAAGTCTACTACAGTTAAATAGCCAGCAATTGACTTCACCTTACCACTTATTCTCAAGATAGTAAACTCTACCAACCACCCAACTGGACACCAGATTGTCTGGTGACCAGCTGGAACAGCTCCAGCACCATAACCAGCGGCTTGTCCTCTCCGAGGGCAACCAGAAAATAACAAACACCTCTACCCTACGAGCAACAGCTGCTGAGCAATCCTGTTCTTAAACATCAGGTAGGGTGGATTACCAGCCCCATATTTATAAATTTTTTAATATTTTTAAATTTTATCCTAAACCCGTCGAGCTTGGGCTTATTTAAACCGGCTCGGCGAGTTCTATTTGATAGTGTACATTGTTCCTTTCGCAAACCCCCCTCCACCCCACAAAACAGGTTTTTCCCCCCCGTTGCTACAAAATCTCCCCCCTCACCCCTACCCCTCGAGTTGGGTATCAAACAACTCAGCTCGAAGAGGTGAATACACCTGTTCACATTTCAGCTCCCCCTCACCCCCCTCACTCTCCACCAGCAAAATGTTACCCCGAACTCCACCCAAACCAACAAACAAAGCCCCTACTCCCTCTACGTCCGCAACACCAGCTAGACGGACCTTAGTAGAGATGTTGAGCCCGGCCTTCACTCGCGTAAAACGCCCAACAGAGTCGGCTCATATGGAGATGGCCAAAGAATACAGGCAGACGGGCCTACAAGCTCTCGCTGCCTCCCGCAATTTAAAAGGGGAGCTAAAAACTGCTATCACAGAGGCAATCGAAGGCCTCTTCGGGGTCGTCGGCCTCATTGACCCCTCACCTACCACCCCTCCCAACCCTCCTGCCCCCGCACCGCACACACCACAGGCTACCAAAGCCACGATTACACCCTCAACGACTACACCGCCAACCGATACACACATACATACCACACAATTACTACAGAAACTCGAGGCCCACTCTCGGCTACTCGATGAATCGAATAAGGCCTTGCAGGAACACACCAGGGTTCTTAAGGCATCCCCTAAACCCGCGCCGTCGGAGATACAACCAGTGTCGGCGGACCCGCATAAGACTTATAAATCTTACGCTAAGGCCGCCGCCACCCTAAACCCCCTGCAGGGCCTTCCATCATCGTGTCCGGAGAGGGTCTAGACACAACAGAACAGATACTTACTCAAATTAGTAGAACCGTTAATTTCAGAGAGGGCGGATACGCCCCTTTAAGGGTCACCCCACTTTCAAAACAAAAGATCAAACTCGTTTTCGAAAGAGAAGAGCATAAACAACACACAATTTCACGATTACAAAATAACACAAAAATAAACACTCAAGAGGAAAAACGCATAGACCCAATGATTATACTTAAAGGGATTTCTAAAAACATACCCGAATTCGAGCTTACAAAAACAATTAAAGACCAAAACACCACCTTAACTAAACATACATTTACCGTCAAATTCATAGCTAACAATAGGAACACTTCACTATATAACGCAGTACTAAACACCACACCCTCTGCCTGGAAGGCGTTTGCCGACCTAGGCAGAGTTAACATAGGGATGCAGCGGGTCCACAGTGACAACTTTTCACCGTTTAGGCAGTGTCAAAACTGTCTAAATTTCGGACACACAAAGAGCCGCTGCCCCAACACCACACCCACATGCGCCAAGTGCTCCGCTCACCATCCTACAGCGGAGTGCAAGGCCGAAGTACACAACTGCACCAATTGCGCAGAACATAACAAACAATTCAACACCAACACCGGCACTCTACACCGCGCCGACTCAGACAAATGCCCCAAAGTTACAGCCATGCGTGCCCGCGTTGAGGCAAAAATTAACTACATTTAAAACACACACAAAACACTAACTTAACATTAAATAACATAATGACACACAATCAAACAAATCAAACACTCACATTAATCACGACCTCAACGCGCAGCACTCGCACTGGAGCATCTGTCTACCTATACAAAACCTCCTTTAAAATCGAAAACGACAAAAGTTTCAACGACCTTTACACGTTGCACCTCCTCTAGGTTACCTACACTAAAACACGAAAACAACCACAATCCCTACCCTTTATTAAACACAACCCTCCCCAAACCTCGTGTGCACTATCAAAGCCTTCAAAATGAATATTTCTTATATTTTTCACTCATATTTAACAATTAATCGGCAAGTAATCCGCCCTCACCCGTACAAAAATGTATATAGTCATTTCTCTCCATCTATAACCTTTTACACTGTTTACAATTATTATACTAACTACTTAAATATTTAACCTAGATTTATTTTTTTACGATTATTCTTTTATTTAAATCATACCTTGCTGTGCAAATACCATCTTTACTAAACATAAATTATAATATTAATTCCATTTTTAATTTTTTTTTATATCATAAGTTGAATCCCATCTCACTGGGTAAATTCATTTTAATATAACTCTAAGCAAATGTAAAACTTCCCTATGTTCACTTGTTTAAATTTGGTTCTATATCAAATGGTTTAATTCCATTCTGTTGTGTATTTTTATTTTTACTGCAAATTTAAATTTTTCCTTGTGTAATGTTTAGTGTTGGTGTTAGGAAACGGACTTAAATTGGGCGGCTGAGGGAAGGTTATTGTATCTAATAGCAGAACCGACCCTCAACAACCTACCCGTGTCCAACTCCAAACACCAGCATAGTCATTTACAG
>CAJOBZ010000066.1:42500-300000 GCA_905332375.1 Pieris macdunnoughi
CCCCTGCAGGGTCTGAGGGGAACTCTTACACTTTCTGAAATCAGCACTTCCTACTGCACAAGACCATATAAGAAAAAGAACTAATATAGATAGAATTCATATTTTAAAAAATTTTTTCTTTTATAAAAATTGTAAATTTTCACTAAACTAACATATATAAAATTTTCTAACGCTCATTAACAACCTGTTTATATAAGATTTGATAGAACTTATTATGGTGTACATTACTATATATATAAATGCTAATTTAAATTAAATCTCATATTATATAACTAATTAAACAGCTTTTCAAAAAACCACTTTTTCGATAAATTTGCAAGTTTTTACTAAACTAACATCTATAAAATATTTTTCTAACGATCATTAATAATTTGTTACACACCATCTGATAGAGCTTATCAAGGTGCACATTATTATATATATAAATGCTAACTTAAATTAAATCTCATATTATATAACTAATTAAACAGCTTTTCAAAAAACCACTTTTTCGATAAATTTGTAAGTTTTTACTAAATTAACATCTATAAAATTTTTTTCTAACGATCATTAATAATTTGTTTACATACCACCTGATAGAACTTATCAAGGCGCACATTATCATACATATAAATGCCAACTTAAATTAAATCTCATCTTATATAAATTCTTAAACAGCTTTTCAAAAAACCACTTTTTCGATAAAATTGGCAAGTTTCTACTAAATTAACATCTATAAAATATTCTTCTAACGATCATTAATAATTTGTTATATACCATTTGATAGAGCTTATCAAGGTGCACATTATTATATATATAAATGCTAACTTAAATTAAATCTCATCTTATATAACTCATTAAACAACTTTTCAAAAAACTACTTTTCGTTAAAATTTGTAAGTTTTTACCAAACTAACATTTATAAAATTTTTTCTAACGTTTATTAATAATTTGTTTATACTTCATCTGATAGAGCGGATTACAGTGTACATTAATATATATAAAAGTTCTTATTTAAATTAAAATTTCGGCTTTTAAATAACGTAAAAACAACCTCTTTAAACAACTTATAACGTTAAAACAACCCTTTCTTTTCTCTTTTAAACAAAATGATAAGACGTACACCCCCTCAAACCCCCGGGACTTAAGTCCCATTAAAACTACCAGCACGGATACACCCAACAAAACCCCTCCCACACCCTCAACAGCTCACCAAGTTTCTAAAAAACCCCTCGGACAATTTCTAGCCGAACTCTCACCCGGTCTACAAACCGGCACTGGACCCACACTGAAACCCTCTCGTCTTGTTAACACCAACTTAACCCCTCATGCGGAGGGTAAGGTATGGCTCCACAAAGCCAGAGAGGCGTTAAATTCCTCAAGAAACCTGAAAACTGAGATCAGGGTTACCATAGAAAAGTCGCTTCAAAAACTGTACGATTTAGTAATCTCTTCATCGCCTCTTCCCCCCTCCCAACAACCTGAATCATTTACGCCCACTCCCGCCTCCATCCCCCAACCCATACCCGATATAATGGCGTTCACAATTGCGGCCAACGACCTTAAAGAAAAAATTGAAGCGCATGCAAAACTAGTAAATGATAACAATAACAACATTACACAGATATCAAATAAAATCTCAACATTGAACAAATCACGTAAGGACACACCCACCGACTCCCGCACCACCGTTCATTCTTATGCGACGGTTGCTGCCACCACCTCCGCCTCTCCCAAATTAACATCTGGCCCCTCAATAGTAGTCAGTGGCGGCCCTAACACCACACCCCAGACAATACTGGAACAAGTTAGGACCGGCATCGACTACCGCCAAGGAGGGTATGCACCCCTAAAAATTGCCCCTCTATCTAAAGGGAAGCTAAAAATCACTTTCCGCTCCGAAGAGAACAAAGACGACGCCCTCAGGCAATTAACTAAATCCTCGCCGCTAAAGGTGGAAAACGAAAAACGCCTTGACCCCATGGTCATTATCAAAGGTATTAGTAAATCAACACCTGAAGAGGAAGTGATTGACACTATTCGAGACCAAAATCCCGAACTCACAAATGAAAAATTCCATATTAAATTCCGACGTAATAACCGTAATGACAACCTCTTCAATCTTGTCCTATCAACCTCCCCCTCCGCTTGGCGTAAGTTCGTAGAAATGGGCCACGTCGCCATCTCCTATCAATATGTGCATTGCTCAAACTTCTCTCCTTTTATCCAGTGCAGACGCTGCCTTAACTTTGGGCACACCAAAAGCAGATGCCCCGCGTCCTCCCCCACCTGCGCTAAATGCGCCGGCCAACACGACACCACAGACTGTAAATCCTCTGAAAACAACTCTCACGTAAACAAGTGCGCTAATTGCAATGAGCACAACGCTCAATTTAAAACCAACACCAGTGTCACCCACCGCGCCGATAGTGAAAACTGTCCCAAGGTAAAAGCAATGAGGGCCCGCATTGAGGCTAAGATTAACTATCACTAAAACATACTCATGCACACATTTAAAATTACACAAGCGAATCTTGACAGATCTCGCCTTGCGCTCCAAGAATTTAAATTACACTTTGCTAACACTAACACTGACATTGCTTTTATCTCCGAACCTTATTACAACACCAGCAACACAGTCTCACACATTCCAGGCTTTCGTATATTCCAATCCTCTAACGATGGACCCACGAAAGCCTGCATAATCACCACACAACACATTAACGCACACATCCTCACACAATACACCTCTAATAATATCGTCACAATATCAATCACCACACAATCAGACACATTTTTTCTCATTTCCATATACATAGAACCAGACACAGATTATACCCAAACACTACAACTTTTAGATCATTTTCTCATACAAAACCCAAACGCACACATCCTCATTGCGGGCGACCTCAATGCTTGGCATCCACTCTGGGGCAGCGGACACCACGCACGATACAATAAACGAGGAAAAGAAATAGCTGACCTTTTACTCACGCATGATCTCTACGTACATAACAACACTCATACACCTACGTTCGAAACGACAACTCACGGTAAAATAAGATCATCAATTATTGACCTCACAATTACACCTACACACAACGCTCAACGCGTTAGCGACTGGTCCGTTCACAGCGGCCTATTTCCACATTCTCAACACAACCCCATCACTTTTACCTACAACCACACACAACACCTTATTAACAGATCTCACACTCATAGTACATTCATATACAAAACACAAAATGCAAACTGGCATTCATTTAAAGAGTCACTCCACACACATATTATTAATTCCGATACACTAGACATTGACATCTCAGAGTTATCACCTCACCAAATCGACACATACATAAATGACCTTACATTAACCATTAACAAGGCTTGTAAAGATGCTTTCCCCGTACGCAAGGGCACACAGAAACCCAAGGCCCCATGGTGGAACGACCATCTGGAGAAACTTAGCGGTGAATGCCGCAGGCTTCATCATATGATGTGTCGCTCCTCAAGGGGACATAATTCACCAAGCGCAGAACTCATAGCCGAATACAACGATTCGAAACAAAAATATACCACTGCAATGCGCCTCGCATCAATAAACAGCTTCAGGGAGTTTTGCGAGTCCCAAGACAAAGACGACGTTTGGACCGTCACTAACCGCCTTCTTAAAAATTCTACACCTAACATTCAACCTGGTACACTCCGTATCAACAACACTTACACCAAAACTGAGCTTGAAACAGCTCAATCACTACTGAACCATTTTTACCCCACAAATCTTCCCAACACAGAACCCAGACACCTAACACTCACAGACCTAACTGACTCTCCCCCCGACACGGCGGATGACCCACCTTTCACCTTACAAGAAATAATACACGCCATTGAGACCATCAGTCATAAGAAAGCTCCTGGTCAAGACCACCTGACCAGCGACATTTGCCAAACAGTAATCAAGCTATATCCCGAAATCTTTCTTAAACTATTTAACCGATGCATAGAAACTGCTCACTTTCCCACCCCTTGGAAGGAAGCTACAGTCAAGGTAATTCCCAAACACAATAAAACTGACTACACCTCACTCTCATCCTATCGCCCCATCGGCCTCATTCCCGTGTTCGGGAAAGTCCTTGAAAAACTCATAACCAAGAGGGTCACATACAAAGCCAACAAATTAGGCCTACTTAGTGATAAACAATTCGGCTTCACCGAACAAACAGGAACGGTTCAAGCGATCCACTCCGCCCTGGACATCATCAAAAAAGCCAAGTGCAACAAAAAACAAGCCATTGCAGTATCGCTGGACATCAAGGCGGCGTTTGACAACGCTTGGTGGCCGGCGGTGCTCAATGGACTCAAACAAGCTCAGTGCCCAGCCAATCTTTATAAAACTCTGCGAAGTTATTTATCGCAGAGATCAGTTACACTACACTTCGGCAGCAACAAAATTACTCAATCCACAGAAAAGGGATGCGTACAGGGATCTGCATGCGGACCAATTCTGTGGAACCTCATTGTTAACGACCTTCTTAATAACACCAAGTTACCTACAGACTGCTACCTTCAAGCCTATGCGGATGACGTACTGCTTGTCGTCACCGCTAAGGACCCACTTACCATACAAAATCTCACCAACACAGCTCTTGAAACTATCCGCCTATGGGGTCAAAGTGTAAAACTTCATTTTGGCCCCAATAAAACACAACTAATCGCATTCACACCAAAATCGGAACACACTCAAATCTTATTCGATAACACCCCTCTCACTTTCAGCAAAAACATAATATATCTCGGCGTCGTAATCGACAACAAACTTCTATTTAACGATCACCTAAAACACACCATACAAAAAACACTAAACATCTTTAAAAAATTACAAATTTATGTGCGCAGCACATGGGGCCCACACCCCGAAAACGTTCGTACCATATACTCAATGGTTATTGAACCGATTACTACATACGCCTCCAGTGTTTGGGGACATATTGCCTCCAAGAAAACAGTCAGATCAAAATTAATAAGCCTACAGCGCGGCTTCGCTCTAAGAGCCATCAGAGCATTCAGGACGGTTTCCGCCAATGCAGCGATCGCCCTGGCCCGTTTTACCCCTCTAGATCTCAAACTCCTACAGACGGCAGAGATCGAGTCAACTCGCATAAATAGACATACAAATAGACTACCCAACGACATCCCAATTGAAACCCCAGTCCGTTTTTCTGACCTCCTTCATCCCGCAGAACGAGTCCCCATTAAAATCTTAACAAAAGATTCATACGCAGAGCTTGATCATCTACACTTCCATCATATTTATACTGATGGTAGTAAACATGAGGACGGCTCAACTGGCGCTGCGCTCGTTATATACTCACCAACTCCCCCTCACTAACACACAGCAATGAACAGACACATAAACACACATACACAAAACATATCAAACTACATAACACCAGTTCTGTCTTCCAGGCAGAACTTATCGCCATCAAATACGCCGTAATGTATCTACACACCAAAAGCATCACACAGGCCATCATTTTCACTGACTCACAATCATCCATAGCGGCACTTAAACAATACATCAATACCCATCCGATAGTCACTGACATACACAATACGCTCCATTCCATAAACTCGAACTCCACCCCTAACATATATTTCCAATGGGTCAAAGGCCATTCAGGCATACCAGGCAATGAACTAGCCGACGCCGCGGCTAACAAGGCAGCATCCCTTCACAAATCCCCTGATCTTATTTCATGTCCCATTTCCCACATTAAAAACATTATCAAACAAGATATTAAAACAAAATCACAATCCAGGTATATAGACGAAACAACTGGCAAATTTACTAAAAAACTATTTCCCCAACTCTCCAATATTAACGCATTTTTCCAGTCCATCCCCATATCCTTTCAAATGACCCAATTCCTAACTGCCCATTCATTCGCAAAAAACTACCTACACAGATTCCACATAACTGACGATCCTTATTGCCCCTGTGACAACTCCACCATCCAAGACCTTATACACCTTATCCGTGAATGTCCCAGATTCTCTTACCAAAGGAGAACTTATGAAGACACTTGCAATTTTATGAATATTGATCCATACAACATTACCGAAATTATATCCAAGAACATATCATCAAAGTCATTCGATAAATTTATAAAATACATAATTAACAATCTAAAAGCATTTAATAATACATAAATAACATATGATTCAATTGTAATTGTAATTAACCTTAATTTTAAGAATAACTTTAAGTTTTATCTGTGTTAAATCTTAGGTTAAATTTGCACTAAGTTTAACAGACCCAATCATACCATTCACATGTATACTCAAATCCTAATCTTAAGAATAACTTTAAGTTTTATTAAATACAAATATGCTAAGTTAAATTCTAGCTTAAACATAGACTAAGATTATCTAATCTAATCAAACTATTACTGTACACTCAAATCTTAATTTTAAGAAGAACTTTGTTTTATTTGTTATAAACTCGCACTCTTAACGCATGTTCAGATCTAGACCAGGTTTATTCAACTTATCTATACTACTCATATTATGTACATCAAATTCTAATCTTTCTAAGAATAACTGCAAGTTTCATTTGATATAAATATGCAACGTAAAAATTTAGTTTAAATCTAGACTAAGGTTATCTTACCTAATCAAACTACTCATGTACACTCAAATTCAAATTTAGACTAAGATTATTCAATGTAATAAAACAATTCATATGTATATTTAACTCTAATTTCTAAGAACAGCTGTAATTTTTATTTGTTACAAATTCGATTTATTAACGTCAGCTCAAACTAATATTAAGATTATAATCTTACTACACTGTAAGTAAATAATATCCTAAGGTGTAATAGGTCTGTAACAGAAAGTGAAGTATCATATAGCTCCATCTGTTGCAGACCTAAACTAATTTTATGTAAAATACTTTATATAAAAATTGTTATTTTCTTTGCTTATTAAAGACAACCCCTTTCGAATAGCTTCCTCGGCCACGAACCTGACGGTGTCGTGGAGTAGGCCATTAGGTGAAAAAAAAAAAAAAAAAAAAAAAAAAAACCTAACCTAACCTAACCTAACCTAACCTAACCTAACCTAACCTAACCAAACCTAACCAGTCCGCGTCCAAACGCCACCCGAAACGGTCGAATCCACGTCGCTCCGCGCCTTAAAAAAGTTTATTAAATTCAAAACAGTGGTTTTTCTTAAGTTTTCAGTATAGTGTGATATATCATTAGATGCGCGCTTCTGCGATCTACCTAACAGTGGTAAAATCATTTTAAAAAGTTTTAGTTTTATATTTTATTTATTCAAAAAACATTAAAAATTTCAGTTTTTTCAATTTTAAAAATAGTGTCAGTGTTCAAAAAATTGTTTTTGTTGTGTAGTGTAATAGAGTGAATTAAGGCGGTCATTTCGACCTAATTTTGGTTGATAAGGGTCCACAACCAAGGATTCCATGGACGAAATACCGGAAAAAGGTCAATAACTTTTTATTAAGATCTGTAAGAGTGACTTATTATAGCTTAAAACGATAGTCCTAATTGAGGGCTATCGTCTGATACCCATTTTATAATTTTGGGCCAAAGAACAGATTTTTTAGAGCCAAATAACTTCAAAAATAAGGGTTTTGCCCCTCCTGCCAGTGCCCCACAAGTTACAGTTCATTTAACGTGTCTATTAGAACCGGTAGACGGAGAGGTATCGTTTGACATATATTACAAGAAAATCCGTGCTGAAATATCCCCTCGAACAGAGGGAAAACCGTTTTTGGGGGTAAACCACACCGAAATAAATCACCACTACCAATATTTTAAGACAGCAATAACCAGCTCATCAGTGCGCAACTGCCGACACCAAGAACATTTTGATCCGACGTATACTTCAGAGGATACGACCCAAAACAACTTTAGGACCAGGGTTTCCACAGGAACCACACCAGCTAAAAATCCAAGTCTACTACAGTTAAATAGCCAGCAATTGACTTCACCTTACCACTTATTCTCAAGATAGTAAACTCTACCAACCACCCAACTGGACACCAGATTGTCTGGTGACCAGCTGGAACAGCTCCAGCACCATAACCAGCGGCTTGTCCTCTCCGAGGGCAACTAGAAAATAACAAACACCTCTACCCTACGAGCAACAGCTGCTGAGCAATCCTGTTCTTAAACTTCAGGTAGGGTGGATTACCAGCCCCATATTTATAAATTTTTTAATATTTTTAAATTTTATCCTAAACCCGTCGAGCTTGGGCTTATTTAAACCGGCTCGGCGAGTTCTATTTGATAGTGTACATTGTTCCTTTCTGCAAACCCCCTCCACCCCACAAAACAGGTTTTTCCCCCGTTGCTACAAAATCTCCCCCCTCACCCCTACCCCCTCGAGTTGGGTATCAAACAACTCAGCTCGAAGAGGTGAATACACCTGTCCACATTTCAGCTCCCCCTAACCCCCCCTCACCCTCCACCAGCAAAATGTTACCCCGAACTCCACCCAAACCAACAAACAAAGCCCCTACTCCCTCTACGTCTGCAACACCAGCTAGACGGACCTTAGTAGAGATGTTGAGCCCGGCCTTCACTCGCGTAAAACGCCCAACAGAGTCGGCTCATATGGAGATGGCCAAAGAATACAGGCAGACGGGCCTACAAGCTCTCGCTGCCTCCCGCAACTTAAAAGGGGAGCTAAAAACTGCTATCACAGAGGCAATCGAAGGCCTCTTCGGGGTCGTCGGCCTCATTGACCCCTCACCTACCACCCCTCCCAACCCTCCTGCCCCCGCACCGCACACACCACAGGCTACCAAAGCCACGATTACACCCTCAACGACTACACCGCCAACCGATACACACATACACACCACACAATTACTACAGAAACTCGAGGCCCACTCTCGGCTACTCGATGAATCGAATAAGGCCTTGCAGGAACACACCAGGGTTCTTAAGGCATCCCCTAAACCCGCGCCGCCGGAGATACAACCAGTGTCGGCGGACCCGCATAAGACTTATAAATCTTACGCTAAGGCCGCCGCCACCCCCAAACCCCTGCAGGGCCTTCCATCATCGTGTCCGGAGAGGGTCTAGACACAACAGAACAGATACTTACTCAAATCAGTAGAACCGTTAATTTCAGAGAGGGCGGATACGCCCCTTTAAGGGTCACCCCACTATCAAAACAAAAGATCAAACTCGTTTTTGAACGAGAAGAGCATAAACAACACACAATTTCACGACTACAAAATAACACAAAAATAAACACTCAAGAGGAAAACGCATAGACCCAATGATTATTCTTAAAGGGATTTCAAAAAACATACCTGAATTTGAACTCACAAAAACAATTAAAGACCAAAACACCACCTTAACTAAACATACATTTACCGTCAAATTCATAGCTAACAACAGGAACACTTCACTATATAACGCAGTTCTAAACACCACACCCTCTGCCTGGAAGGCGTTTGCCGACCTAGGCAGAGTTAACATAGGGATGCAGCGGGTCCACAGCGACAACTTTTCACCGTTTAGGCAGTGCCAAAACTGCCTAAACTTCGGACACACCAAGAGCCGCTGCCCCAACACCACACCCACATGCGCCAAGTGCTCCGCTCACCACCCTACAGCGGAGTGCAAGGCCGAAGTACACAACTGCACCAATTGCGCCGAACACAATAAACAATTCAACACCAACACCGGCACTCTACACCGCGCCGACTCAGACAAATGCCCCAAAGTTACAGCCATGCGTGCCCGCGTTGAGGCAAAAATTAACTACATTTAAAACATGCACAAAACACTAACTTCATATTAAACTACACAATTACACACTGAATTAAACACTCACATTAATCACGACCTCAACGCGCAGCACTCGCACTGGAGCATTTGTCTACCTATACAAAACCTCCTTTAAAATCGAAAACGACAAAAGTTTCAACGACCTTTACACGTTGCACCTCCTCTAGGTTACCTACACTAAAACACGAAAACAACCACAATCCCTACCCTTTATTAAACACAACCCTTCCCAAACCTCGTGTGCACTATCAAAGCCTTCAAAATGAATATTTCTTATATTTTTCACTCATATTTAACAATTAATCGGCAAGTAATCCGCCCTCACCCGTACAAAAATGTATATCGACGTAGGAAAGCATATTTGCTGTAAGTAGACAAAATACCTAAAGTGACTTTTTCCTGCCATTAGAATCAGCAAAAAAAGCCGCATCGAATGACCTGGGTCCTGTGTCTCTACGATGAAAAAAAAATTACATACGCCGTTGAAAACGCCCGTACTTATATTATTTTTAGCAAGATTAAATGCTGTATGTAGACCAAAATCTAGTCATTTCAGACATTTTGCACTTACAGCAAAAGAAAATCTGCATTTTTTTCTTTACAAATACTTACTTCTTCCCATTTAAAAACTTAACGCTACTTACAGCATTTCAGCGGCGTGTGATTTTTACATTCGTTTACTTACAGCTAGTTTAGGGAACCTACAGTTTTGGTTTTTTTTTACCATTTACGACATTTTATTTCAACCAAACATTACATTACCAAATGACCCACTGCATTTCTAGATCTAATCATAATTATAAACTAATCTTACATCTTGAATTGCAATTAAAAGTACCCAAATACATAAATTTCCTGCATACAGCATATTTACCGCCTGTAAATTGATAATATTTCCGCGCGTACATTTTTCTTCCTTAGTTACAGCGTTTTAAAGGTTTGTGATTTAAAAAACTGTTTGCTGTAACTAGCCAAACACGTACTTATAGTAACTTTGGATAAAAAGATTACATTGCAAATGGTGACTGGCAGTTAAATAAATATATGTTTCAAAAATGGTAGCAATATCATGGATAGGTCAGACACTATTAATTTTTTCCGAAATTAATAAAGTTTTTTGGCTCTGGTGAACAATTGCAATATGTCTACTTACAGCAAATGTGCTTTCCTACGTCGATATAGTCATTTCTCTCCATCTATAACCTTTTACACTGTTTACAATTATTATACTAACTACTTAAATATTTAACCTAGATTTATTTTTTTTTACGATTATTCTTTTATTTAAATCATACCTTGCTGTGCAAATACCATCTGTACTAAACATAAATTATAATATTAATTCCATTTTAAATTTTTTTTATATCATAAGTTGAATCCCATCTCACTGGGTAAATTTATTTTAATATAACTCTAAGCAAATATAAAACTTCCCTATGTTCACTTGTTTAAATTTGGTTCTATATCAAATGATTTAATTCCATTCTGTTGCGTATTTTTATTTTTAACTGCAAATTTAAATTTTTCCTTGTGTAATGTTTAGTGTTGGTGTTAAGAAGTGGACTTAAATTGGGCGGCTGAGGGAAGGTTATTGTATCTAATAGCAGAACCGACCCTCAACAACCTACCCGTGTCCAACTCCAAACACCATCATGGTCATTTACAGGCACATTATTAAAGCCTATCTGTTTAAACTTAATTTTACAACAACTGTTATATTCCATTCCATTGTGTATTTTTACACCTTTATTTTACTTTAATTCTAAATTTTGTTTGTGTTATGTTTAATGTTGGTGTTAGGAAGCGGACTTAAATTGGGCGGCTGAGGGAAGGTTATTGTATCTAATAGCAGAACCGACCCTCAACAACCTACCCGTGTCCAACTCCAAACACCAGCATAGTCATTTACAGGCACATTATTCAAGCCTATCTGTTTAAACTTAATCTTATAACAACTGTTTTATTCCATTCCATTGTGTATTTTTACATTTTTATTTTTTTACTTTAATTCTAAATTTTGTTTGTGTTATGTTTAGTGTTGGTGTTAGGAAGCGGACTTAAATTGGGCGGCTGAGGGAAGGTTATTGTATCTAATAGCAGAACCGACCCTCAATAACCTACCCGTGTCCAACTCCAAACACCAGCATAGTCATTTACAGGCACATTATTAAAGCCTATCTGTTTAAACTTAATTTTATAACAACTGTTTTATTCCATTCCATTGAATATTTTTACACCTTTATTTTACTTTAATTCTAAATTTTGTTTGTGTCATGTTTAATGTTGGTGGTAGGAAGCGGACTTAAATTGGGCGGCTGAGGGAAGGTTTTTGTATCTAATAGCAGAACCGACCCTCAACAACCTACCCGTGTCCAACTCCAAACACCAGCTTAGTCATTTACAGGCTCATTATTAAAGCCTATCTGTTTAAACTTAATTTTATAACAACTGTTTTATTCATTCCAGTGTGTATTTTTACATTTTTATTTTACTTTAGCTCTAAATTCTGTTTGCGTTGTGTTTAATGTACGTATTAGGAAGCGGACTTAAATTGGGCGGCTGAGGGAAGGTTACTGTATCTAGTTAATCTACTGTAAAAAATCCTAAAAATAGGATTTTTTCGCGTGTGAACAAAACAAAGTAGTGATTTGTGTGCATCTTGCGACGGCAAATCTAGTGGTACTATTCTCGTTGTGAAAAAAGTGAAAAAAGTGATAAAAAAGTGCAAAAAACTGGAAAAACACAAAAATTTCCACACAAAAGTGCATGCGGCACCCAAATAAGATCGACGACATACATATTATCTGACATATCTTGATAGAGCTTGTCGAGCCCCATCTTTTGACACCATTTCAAGAATTTTATCTCCACGAAATCGGGAGATATTTAAAAAACAAAGAAACACCACGTGGCACGTGGTCCCAGTTTGGGGTAGAAACTGAACAAACCAATACCACCATCGGAAGCGCCGCAAAAAGTTATACAAGAAGGTGGTCTTAGATTTTTGCTGCATCACCGGGGAAAAATTTTACGAGTGTAAAACAGTAAACAAACAGGTTATAACACCTTTAACGAAGAATTGCGGGAGAACCAGATCGAGGACCCCACGTTTTCTTTACTTCATCAGAAGCGCCGCGCGGAGATCTATTTAAAGGTACCAATCCCAGATTTTTCCCTTATAAATTGAAGCTCCTGGAAACTTTTTTCTCCAGACCACGTGGCACGTGGTCGGAGAATTCGCCATTATTTTGCGCCGCGGATAGGCTCACGGGATAGATCTCGACGAGCCTGTCATTTTGATATATTCGGCTAAAATTTTTGACCAATATTGGCGGTTCCAGGAGCTTGGGAAGAAAAAAGGGGAAAAGTGCGGGATAACTCGAGAACGGTGCATTTTAGCGCAATTTTGAGGCCGAATCCAGTATACTAAAAGTATACTGGAGTTTTACCGCCTGGTCGAACCCTACCGGGAACCAATCTCAAAAATTTTTTCAATTTTATTTTTCTAAATTTAACGAAGGAAATATTTAATATATTAGAGCAAGAACAATTTTGGACAGAACGGTGCACGCCAGGCTAAAAATAACATCATTTTCGGCTTAGTTAGGTTGGAAAAGGGTTATAGGGACGTGTCGCGTGCACCGCACCTCGGACCCCCTACCCCCGCCTTACTACCACACCCCCTGGGGGAGCAAAACTGCAACCTCACGGAACATACACGTGTGACGGCTCTATCGACTCCCCGTAAAAAGGCGAGTCTATTGATCCCATTATCAACGCACCCACACACACACAGACATAAATATCACACACAAATACACGAAGACATAAATTCACACACAAACACATAAGTGCGACGGCTCGTTCCACTCCCCGAGATTCGGGGAAAAGATTGCGGCTGTCCAATCTGACATTCGAATTAACACACGCACGCACAGTAATACACACACACAAATACAGGTCCAGAAATTCAAGTGTAGCACCTCATTCGACTCCGCTGATTGCAGCGGATCCCTCGAGTAGTTGCACACGTGCCAAGGCACACACGCACACACACACATACACACACACATACATATAAGGTGAAGGTCAGGTGGCCCTCTCGCGCGCTTCTCTTAAAATAAGTGATACACCGCTCCCGAAGGGTATCAGTACTGCGACACTAGGCTAAGTGACAGGGGCTATCCTTTTGGAAACCCTCTTAGACATAAGTATTTGACACGGCTACCACCCTTTTAGGGGTAGACCCTAGTATAAGTTATAAACAAATTTTGACAATTTGACGGCTGCTACCCCTTTTGGGGACAGACCCTAGTATAAGCTTAGTATTATATAGATTATATAGATTGCATTATATAGATTGCATTTTATAATACTTTGACACACCACAGCCTACTTTACTCTACATATAAAATAAAACATAAACAATGTTTGGTATACGCACCCCAACAAAAGTCACCACCCCGTCACCCCATGCTACTGGAATAGAGGAGAGGGAAGGATCGGCCCCTGTACAGCCACCGACCCCGACCTTAACCCCAGCAGTGAGAAAAAGCATCGGAGAACTGGAAGCGGCTATAGCTCGGAGTGTAGAAGGGCCAAAAAAGCAAAAGCCCTACAAAAACAGACTCACGGAAGCCGCGGCAGTGCAGCAGAGCGCTATTCTGCAGCTCGACGCCGCCCGAAACTTAAAAGGTGAAATAAAAGCAGCGGTTACCTCGGCAGTAAGGAGACTTTACGAGCTGGTGAAAGAGGTCGATTCCCAAACAAAGGAAGGAGGGGACAGAAAGAAGGAAAAGGAAAGGGGAAGTAGGGAAGTGGCAGAAAAAGAAGGAGACGCTAGTAAAACATATACAGAAAAACTAGAACAACAAATAAAACGTCTGGAAATAGAAAATGACAGGATGGAGGAAACCAGAAAACAACTAAAAGAGGACAAAAAAGCCCTTGGTACAGGACAAGGAAACAATATGGTAGAAGAAATAAGAAAAGAACTAAGAGAATACAGACGCGAGGAGGAGGAAAGGGAAAAAAGGATAGAAGGAAAGATAATGACATACGCAGAAGCGGCAGCAATCAAACGAAGTAACATTGAAACTAATAAGGACGAATCGAGTAAAACTCTAAATTTACAGAGGAGCATGCACTCCATCATAGTAAAATCCTCTGGGCCAGAAACCAGCGGGGAAATCTTGGAGCGAATTCGAAGCAAAATCGACACCAAAAACACCGGTCTAAATGTCGATAGAATCCGGAAAGTCAAGGACCAGAGGGTTGTCATTGGGTGCACCTCGACGACAAGAATAAGTGAAATCAGAGACCGCCTCAAGGACGACCAAAAACTAACAGTGGAAGAAGCCAGAACTAAAGACCCACTAGTCGCCCTCAGAGGCGTGATAAGCACACACACCGACGAAGAAGTGGTGAGCGCGCTGTTAAACCAAAACAAGCAGCTCTTTCGAAACATGCCAACAGAAGAAATAAAAGTGGAGGTGAAATATAGGAGAAAAACGAGAAACCCACTTACAGACCACATAATACTACAGGTGTCCCCGCGTATATGGAAGGAGTTAACAGCAGCAGGTAAAGTCCACATAGACTTTCAACGCATAGCCGTGTTTGACCAATCGCCGCTAATACAGTGCTCCAAATGCCTTGGTTATGGTCACGGCCGGAAGCACTGCAAAGAAACGGAGACAACCTGCTACCACTGTGGAGGAACACATTTAAAAATTGACTGCCCAAACTACAAAGATGGAGCCTCCCCAACATGCGTGAATTGCAAAAAGGCGAATGTGACTCAAACATCACACAACCCAAATGACCCAGATTGCCCGATAAGAAAAAAGATGGACAGTATAGCCAGAAGCCGAGTGGCGTATTGCTAAAGGCACCCAGGCAGAAACAAAGTCAATAACGATAGTACAAATAAACCTGCAAAGAAAAAGACTCGCCACAGAAGAACTCATGCAAGAGGCAGTTAAAAGAAAAATCGCAGTTGCCTTAGTACAGGAGCCCTATATAGGTGCGATAGGGAAAATGAAGGACTACCCAAGAGTGAGAGTAGTGCAGTGTCAGAAACCTCAAACAGGTGAAGTGGTAAAGGCTGCGGTGGTGATTTTCGACGCGGATATTGATATAATACAATACCCGGAGATAACCACTGCCAACACAGTGCCAATAAAAATAAAAACAGCAGAGGGGGGTGGCATTGCGCTGGTCTCATATTACATGGAGCCGGCCCCAAAACTCATAGAACCTTACCTGAAACAGCTGGACGAGGTCGCTAGCAAGATTCGGAAGAGAATAATCCTAGGAGGAGATGCAAATGCTAAGAGCCCATGGTGGGGCAGTCCAGTGGCCGACGACAGAGGAGAAGCATTCGAGAACGCAGTGGCTCAAATTGGCCTGCACATTATAAACGATGGACAAGAGCCAACTTTTGAAGTTACACGGAGAGGAAAGCGAATCGCCAGCCATCTGGACATAACAGTATGCTCACAAGACCTCCTAGGACACGTGGAGGACTGGAGAGTGGACCCGTACATAGCAACCTCGGACCACAACGCCATTCTATTCAAAATTAATATGACAAAAGCCAAAATAGAAGTGCGAAAGGGCACGACAAGAATATACAATACACGAAAAGCTAATTGGACCCTATTCAAAGAATCCTTATTAGAAAAATTAAATACCAAGCATATCACTGAACTAACTATACAAAATATCAACAGTACAGACAAACTGGAAGAAACAATAAATTTATACAGTGACGCGGTAATCGCAGCAAGCGACACCGCAATCCCCAAGATAAAAACAGGGTCAAAGCCTGGTCTGGCGTGGTGGACCGAGGAACTAGAGCGGCTTAAAAAACGGGTTGTCACAATGAAGAGAAGAATTAGATGGGCAGCCGAGTGTAGAAGACAAAAAGTAATTAACGACTACCTTGAAGCAAAGGAAAACTATGAAAATAAGGCAGAGGAAGCACAAACGCAAAGCTGGAAACAATACTGCCAGAAACAGGAGCGAGAAACCATGTGGGAGGGAATATATAGGGTTATTAGAGGCACGGAAAGAAGGAAAGACGACATACCACTCACGGACAAGGGAAAGCAACTAGATGAAAAACAGTCGGCTGAACTACTCGCAAAAACATTCTTCCCAGAGGATGACACAAGAACTGAAGACGATGGGCATAGAAAAATCAGAGAAAAAGCAGAAACAGTAAATGAAGGGGAGCATGATGCAAACCATGATCCCCACTTTACAATGAAAGAACTCACAAACGCCGCCCAAAGCTTCAACCCAAGGAAGGCTCCTGGAGAAGACGGCATAACGGCAGACATAGGCCTGAACGCAATAACTGCAGCTCCGGGTCTATTTCTCGCCATAGCTAATAAATGCCTAGAGCTGGGAACCTTCCCTGAAAAGTGGAAGAAAGCGACAATAGTGGTCTTGAGGAAGCCGGCAAAAGCTAACTACGATAACCCAAAGTCATATAGGCCCATTGGACTGCTTCCAGTGATGGGGAAAATATTTGAGAAAATGGTCGTCGAGCGCCTGAAATGGTACCTAGTACCGAAAACATCAAAACACCAATTCGGATTCATGCCCCAACGCAGTACGGAAGACGCTCTCTACACCGCGGTTAATCATATACGCAGAAAGCTGATACAGAAAAAGATACTAACGGTGGTGTCGTTGGACATAGAGGGCGCCTTCGATAGCGCATGGTGGCCTATGATTAGAGTCCGACTGGCGGAAGAGAAATGCCCTCGTAATATAAGGAAAATCATGGATAGCTACCTGATGGACAGAAAAATAAAACTAACTTATGCAGGCCAGACGGTAGAAAGAGACACGACAAAGGGGTGCGTACAAGGATCGATCGGCGGACCCATACTCTGGAACCTTTTATTGGACCCACTCCTCAGAGAGATACAAGAGACAGGAGTACACGTCCAGGCCTTCGCAGACGACATACTCCTGATATCAGAAGGGGAAACGGGGCAAGATAACCAAACCAAGCTAAACAAGGTTCTGGCTCGTGTATACGAATGGGGTTCCCAAAACAAGCTCCGGTTTGCGCCTCACAAAACCAAAGCAATGGTTGTGACGCGCAAACTAAAAATACGATGACCCGATTTTGAGCATGAATGGAGAGCCAATAAAAATGGAAAAAAGTATAAAAATACTGGGAGTGGAGGTGGACTCGAGCCTTACATTTAATGCGCACGTAGACCAGGTGTGCCAAAAATCAATAGGGATATACAAACAATTGTGCAGAGCAGCGAAAGTAGAATGGGGACTCAATCAACAAATAAGAGCGACCATCTACACAGCAGTGGTAGAACCAATAATTATGTACGCCTCTGCAGTGTGGGCAATTGAAGTGGACAAGGTCTGTCTCCGCAAAAAACTGGAACGAGTACAAAGAAGCTTCGCTCAGAAAATATCGAGAAGTTACAAAACGGTCTCATGTGGAGCGGCCACACTCTTAGCTGGAATACTCCTCTAGACATGCGAATAAAAGAAGCTGCCGCACTATATGAGGCCCGCACAGGGCGGAGCGTGGATTCGGACGAGGAGGAAATTGAGAGCCGCACTCCCTACCACAAACTACCCCATCCGTCGGACCGCCCAGCAATAAAGTACACCGACGCTGAAACCCCAGTGCAAACCGCGATATACACCGACGGAAGCAAAACTCCGAACGGAGTGGGCGCGGCCTGGGTATACATACGGGAAGGGGTAGAAGTCAAGAAAAAGAAAATAAAGTTAGCTTCATACTGCACAGTATATCAGGCGGAACTGGCAGCCCTACGAAGCGCCACAGAATACGCAAGAACCTTAAAGGGAGAAGAGGTGAACATATATAGTGACTCCAAGGCTTCCCTAGAGGCTATCACTCATAGCCGCTCTTGCAACCCCCAGGTCGTCAAGATCCGCCGAGCCATTGGAGAAGCGGAAAAGAGGGGTCAAAAAATAAACCTCCACTGGCTCAAGGCGCACATTGGCACGCCAGGAAATGAAAGAGCGGACGAGCTGGCAAAGGAAGCGGCCGAAAAACTCAAAACAAAACCTGAATATGATAAACGGCCGCTCTCCGAAGTGAAACGAAAAATAAGGGAAAGAACCCTGGAAGCCTGGCAGACGCGATATACTCATTCCCAGACTGGAGCAAAAACAAAAGAATTCCTGCCAGACATAAAAGTGGCTTATAAAACAGTAAAGGACAAAATGTTTGAGGAGCACACCGTACAGGTTATCACAGGTCATGGGGCATTCGCAGAATATTTACACAGATTCAAACTAAAAGACGACGCGGCATGCCCCTGTGACCAAATTACGCCACAAACCTCTACTCATATGCTATTAGAATGCCCAATAATGGGGTTATCTAGGTATGATTTCGAAATCCAAACGGGTAAAACAATGACCAGTGCAGAGATGCCGACTATCCTGAAGGACTCAAGGCTGCAATTGGAGAGATTCTGCAAAGAAATTGTCAGAAAAACTAGAAAAATGAATGGAAGCGGAAGCGGGAGTCGAGATGTGCAACCGACCGTAGCTCGCCCATGAATATTGTTGTAATATTAAAGGAGAAGCCCGGCCGCGAGCTCACCCGACAACCGCCCTACTCCAATTCCAACTCCTCTCCAATTCCTCCTCCAATTCCTCCTCCAAACCCCGGAAAATATCAAAATGAAAATTATAATAGAAAGTAGGATGTAATTATGAAGTTAAGAAAATAATAGATGTAAAATGAAATAAGAATGTTATTATAGTATATACACACAAAGTATGTAATGAATATAAGAAAATAAAGCAATGAAAATGTAACATAGAATAAGTAATAAGTATGTCAAAAATTGTAAATGATGAAAAATCTATGTAAAACAAACTTGACAAATCCCCCAAATAAAGAATCGAATTCTCTGTAGTTTTACTGATAGGAGCTTCGATAAACAACGGCCCCGGCGATAAAGTAGCCGGGGGAGGTAGGCCTTACTAGGGTCCTTAAAAAAAAAAAAAAAAAAAAAACCTAACCTAACCTAACCTAACCTAACCTAACCTAACCTAACCAGTCCGCGTCCAAACGCCACCCGAAACAGTCAAAATCCACGTCGCTCCGCGCCTTAAAAAGTTTCTAAAAATCTTAAAAGTGGTATTTCGTAAGATATCAGTGCAGTGTGATATATCATTAGATGCGCGCTATCGCGATCTATCTTTTAGTGTTAAATTCAGTTTTTTAAGTTTATGTTTTATATTTTATTTCTTCAAAAAACATTAAAATTTTCCGTTTTTACCATTTTAAAAATAGTGTTTATAACTTTAAAAATCAAAAAGTAGTGCAGTGTTGTAGAGCTAATTAAGCTCTACATTTCGACAAAAAATTTGAGGATAAGGACTCAAAATTGAAGATAATCTGGAGCAAAAACCCTTAAAAGGTGAATAACTTTTAATTTGGATCGATAACTACATATTTTTATAGCTTAAAAAGATTGTCCTCGTCAAGGGCTATCGTTTGATATCCAATTTATAATTTTTGGAATTAGGGCTGATTTATTAGAGACCAAACCAGGGGTTTTATCGCCCAGCCTGCAGCCCTAAGAGATAGGAACCATATTTTATATTCATTAGAAGCGCTAGACGGAAAGGCAACTAAAGACATATCGGACGTCCAAATCGGAGGAGGAATATCCCCTCAAACCCCAAGAAAACAGTTTTTGGGGGCGAACCACCCTCAGACATTACACCACCACTAAGAACTTAGAACGGCCAGATCTAGCTCGTCACCACGCAACTGCTGACACCAAGAACATATTGATCCGACGTATACTTCAGAGGATACGACCCAAAACAACTTTAGGACCAGGGTTTCCACAGGAACCACACCAGCTAAAAATCCAAGTCTACTACAGTTAAATAGCCAGCAATTGACTTTACCTTACCACTTATTCTCAAGATAGTAAACTCTACCAACCACCCAACTGGACACCAGATTGTCTGGTGACCAGCTGGAACAGCTCCAGCACCATAACCAGCGGCTTGTCCTCTCCGAGGGCAACCAGAAAATAACAAACACCTCTACCCTACGAGCAACAGCTGCTGAGCAATCCTGTTCTTAAACTTCAGGTAGGGTGGATTACCAGCCCCATATTTATAAATTTTTAATATTTCTAAATTTTATCCTAAACCCGTCGAGCTTGGGCTTATTTAAACCGGCTCGGCGAGTTCTATTTGATAGTGTACATTGTTCCTTTCGCAAACCCCCCTCCACCCCACGAAACAGGTTTTTCCCCCCCGTTGCTACAAAATCTCCCCCCTCACCCCTACCCCCTCGAGTTGGGTATCAAACAACTCAGCTCGAAGAGGTGAATACACCTGTCCACATTTCAGCTCCCCCTCACCCCCCCTCACCCTCCACCAGCAAAATGTTACCCCGAACTCCACCCAAACCAACAAACAAAGTCCCTACTCCCTCAACGTCCGCAACACCAGCTAGACGGACCTTAGTAGAGATGTTGAGCCCGGCCTTCACTCGCGTAAAACGCCCAACAGAGTCGGCTCATATGGAGATGGCCAAAGAATACAGGCAGACGGGCCTACAAGCTCTCGCTGCCTCCCGCAACTTAAAAGGGGAGCTAAAAACTGCTATCACAGAGGCAATCGAAGGCCTCTTCGGGGTCGTCGGCCTCATTGACCCCTCACCTACCACCCCTCCCAACCCTCCTGCCCCCGCACCGCACACACCACAGGCTACCAAAGCCACGATTACACCCTCAACGATTACACCGCCAACCGATACACATATATACACCACACAATTACTACAGAAACTCGAGGCCCACTCTCGGCTACTCGATGAATCGAATAAGGCCTTGCAGGAACACACCAGGGTTCTTAAGGCATCCCCTAAACCCGCGCCGTCGGAGATACAACCAGTGTCGGCGGACCCGCATAAGACTTATAAATCTTACGCTAAGGCCGCCGCCACCCCAACCCCCTGCAGGGCCTTCCATCATCGTGTCCGGAGAGGGTCTAGACACAACAGAACAGATACTTACTCAAATTAGTAGAACCGTTAATTTCAGAGAGGGCGGATACGCCCCTTTAAGGGTCACCCCACTTTCAAAACAAAAGATCAAACTCGTTTTCGAAAGAGAAGAGCATAAACAACACACAATTTCACGATTACAAAATAACACAAAAATAAACACTCAAGAGGAAAAACGCATAGACCCAATGATTATACTTAAAGGGATTTCTAAAAACATACCCGAATTCGAGCTTACAAAAACAATTAAAGACCAAAACACCACCTTAACTAAACATACATTTACCGTCAAATTCATAGCTAACAATAGGAACACTTCACTATATAACGCAGTACTAAACACCACACCCTCTGCCTGGAAGGCGTTTGCCGACCTAGGCAGAGTTAACATAGGGATGCAGCGGGTCCACAGTGACAACTTTTCACCGTTTAGGCAGTGTCAAAACTGTCTAAATTTCGGACACACAAAGAGCCGCTGCCCCAACACCACACCCACATGCGCCAAGTGCTCCGCTCACCATCCTACAGCGGAGTGCAAGGCCGAAGTACACAACTGCACCAATTGCGCAGAACATAACAAACAATTCAACACCAACACCGGCACTCTACACCGCGCCGACTCAGACAAATGCCCCAAAGTTACAGCCATGCGTGCCCGCGTTGAGGCAAAAATTAACTACATTTAAAACACACACAAAACACTAACTTAACATTAAATAACATAATGACACACAATCAAACAAATCAAACACTCACATTAATCACGACCTCAACGCGCAGCACTCGCACTGGAGCATTTGTCTACCTATACAAAACCTCCTTTAAAATCGAAAACGACAAAAGTTTCAACGACCTTTACACGTTGCACCTCCTCTAGGTTACCTACACTAAAACACGAAAACAACCACAATCCCTACCCTTTATTAAACACAACCCTTCCCAAACCTCGTGTGCACTATCAAAGCCTTCAAAATGAATATTTCTTATATTTTTCACTCATATTTAACAATTAATCGGCAAGTAATCCGCCCTCACCCGTACAAAAATGTATATAGTCATTTCTCTCCATCTATAACCTTTTACACTGTTTACAATTATTATACTAACTACTTAAATATTTAACCTAGATTTATTTTTTTTACGATTATTCTTTTATTTAAATCATACCTTGCTGTGCAAATACCATCTGTACTAAACATAAATTATAATATTAATTCCATTTTAAATTTTTTTTATATCATAAGTTGAATCCCATCTCACTGGGTAAATTCATTTTAATATAACTCTAAGCAAATATAAAACTTCCCTATGTTCACTTGTTTAAATTTGGTTCTATATCAAATGATTTAATTCCATTCTGTTGTGTATTTTTATTTTTACTGCAAATTTAAATTTTTCCTTGTGTAATGTTTGGTGTTGGTGTTAGGAAGCGGACTTAAATTGGGCGGCTGAGGGAAGGTTATTGTATCTAATAGCAGAACCGACCCTCAACAACCTACCCGTGTCCAACTCCAAACTCCAAACACCAGCATAGTCATTTACAGGCACATTATTCAAGCCTATCTGTTTAAACTTAATCTTATAACAACTGTTTTATTTCATTCCATTGTGTATTTTTACATTTTTATTTTTTTACTTTAATTCTAAATTTTGTTTGTGTTATGTTTAGTGTTGGTGTTAGGAAGCGGACTTAAATTGGGCGGCTGAGGGAAGGTTATTGTATCTAATAGCAGAACCGACCCTCAATAACCTACCCGTGTCCAACTCCAAACACCAGCATAGTCATTTACAGGCACATTATTAAAGCCTATCTGTTTAAACTTAATTTTATAACAACTGTTTTATTCCATTCCATTGTATATTTTTACACCTTTATTTTACTTTAATTCTAAATTTTGTTTGTGTCATGTTTAATGTTGGTGGTAGGAAGCGGACTTAAATTGGGCGGCTGAGGGAAGGTTTTTGTATCTAATAGCAGAACCGACCCTCAACAACCTACCCGTGTCCAACTCCAAACACCAGCTTAGTCATTTACAGGCTCATTATTAAAGCCAATCTGTTTAAACTTAATTTTATAACAACTGTTTTATTCATTCCAGTGTGTATTTTTACATTTTTATTTTACTTTAGCTCTAAATTCTGTTTGCGTTGTGTTTAATGTAAGTATTAGGAAGCGGACTTAAATTGGGCGGCTGAGGGAAGGTTACTGTATCTAATAGCAGAACCGACCCTCAACAACCTACCCGCGTTTAATTCCTAATACCTATATAATAATAAACATAACTGTTACTTTAATAACTATATAACCACTTTTATATACTACTTTGTGTTAAAAATTTTATATTATCAACCTACTTATTTAAGCACAAAATAACCTGTTAATATTTCACTTTCATTTTTTATATAATTACTAGTTTTAAGACGTGGACTCTGTTCAGGTGGTTGAGGGAAAAGAATTGTATCAAATAGCAAAACCAACCCTCAACCACCTAATCCACAACCACTGTATATATCTGTTTTACTTTAATAAAGACTTCGAGCTGTACCTTAGCTTAGCTTCCTCGGCCCCGGGGCGTTAGTCGCCGGGGATGGTAGGCCTACTAACAATTAAAAAAAAAAAAAAAAAAAAAACCTAACCTAACCTAACCTAACCTAACCTAACCTAACCTAACCTAACCTAACCTAACCTAACCTAACCTAACCTAACCAGTGAGCTAAAAACTATAGTTACTGAGGCAATTGAAGGCCTTTTCGGCGTCGTTGCACTGATTGACCCCTCTACCCCTCCCCTCCTAAACCACCAACATCACAACCCAAAGCCACACCACCAACCATAACAACACCCGACACAACACCAGACCAACCCAACACCCTGGAGGAGCGCCTAATAAAAAGATTAGACGCACATAGCAAACTGATACAAGAGTCCGATAAGACCATGCGAGGTCTCATCAAAAAATTAGAAAACACCGAGATGAAAGGGCCGGACGGGCACAAACCCGTAGGCTCTGGAAACTCATACGCCAAAATAGCCGCTACCCCTAAGGCTCTGAGGGACCTTCGCTGGTCATATCGGGCGAAGGCTTTAATAACATACAGGAATTATTAACACATATAAAAAACACAATAGACTTTAGACGCGGCGGCTATGCGCCCCTACGCATAGTCCCGCTGTCAAATAAAAAACTAAAAATTGTATTCGCAAACGAACAAAACAAAGCGCACTCTCTCGCGGCAATAAAAACGTCTAATACAATCAAAGCACACGAGGAGCGGAGGTACAACCCTCTCATAGCGGTCAAGGGCATCTCTAAAGAGATCCCCGAAACTGAAATTATACAAACAATCAAAGATCAAAATCCCACTCTCCGCACACTAGAATTTAATACCAAATTTATACAGAGAAACAGAAATGAAAAACTATATAATATAGTTATCGACACCACACCCACTGCGTGGAGAGCTTTCGTGGACTTGGGCCGCGTCAATGTGGCGTACCAACGGGTGCACGTGGAGGACTTTGGGCGCTTCATGCAATGCAGGAAGTGCCAAGGCTTCGGACACTCTCAATCGAGGTGTCCCGCCACGGCCCCCACATGCGCAAAATGCGCTAGCTCACTGCATATTACATCAGAGTGCAGCGCCCCGAGCACTGAAACCCCCCGTTGTGTAAACTGTCACGAACACAACGCCCGTTTCAACGGAAGCTCCCCTATTAACCACCGTGCCGACAGTGACAAGTGCCCCAAAGTGAGTGCCATGCGCGCCCGCGTTCAAGCCAAAGTTAACTACATATAAATATGTCATTACACAAACTAACAGCTACACAAGCGAACCTAGATAGGTCTCGCAATAGTTTCCACGAGTTTAAAATTAATTTTATCAACAATAACACCGATATCGCATTCATACAAGAACCATACACTAGTAACGACTTAGCTAAACATATCCCAGGCCTACGTTTATTTCAGTCCAACACGGACGGGAGAACGAAGGCCTGCATTTACACCAAGGCAAGCATCAACGCATTTGCGCTGTCACAATACTGCACAAATAATTTAATAATCATCGTAATACCTACACCTACAATAAAACTTTACGTCGCCTCAATATACATTGAGCCCGACAACGACGCACACGACACTATGCATGCGCTTGAACACTTCCTACATAACCACAAAAACACACATACTTTGGTTTGCGGGGACTTTAATGCCTGGCACTCAAGTTGGGGAGGTCACAGATATAATCGAAAGAATAAAAGAGGAGACGAATTACTCGATCTCATGGCATCTACAGACATGTACATTTGTAACGTCGGAGAAATACCGACGTTTGAAACAGTAACACACGGACGCCCCCGCTCCTCTATCATTGACCTAACACTAGCATCAGCCTCTACACACAACCAAATATACAATTGGAAAACAAATAAACACTTATTCCCTTCAACACAACATAATATAATTACCTTTAACATCAACTGTAATAGCGCGCCCATACCAACGGCGAACAACAACAGCACATTCCGCTATCAAACCAAAAACGCCAACTGGCACCAATTCAAAGAAGCCTTACACACACACATGATAAACACAGACATACTTGACACAAATATTTCAGCACTGGGGCCGGACGAAATCGACAACTTCATTACACAAATCAGCGACACAGTAAATAAAGCCTGCACAGAGACTTTTCCGACTAAAACGGGGACCCCGAAAATAAGGGCCCCGTTCTGGAACGAAGAGCTCAACACACTTAAAAACAAATGCATCACTATACATAGAAAATTACACAAATTCCGCCGGCACCAAAACAACAACCCACCTCCTACACTCATACACGAATACACAGAAAACAAAACTAAATACAGAGAGGCGCTACAAAAGGCGTCTACCACGGCGTTTAAAAGCTTCTGCGAGGCACAGGGCAGAGAGGACGTATGGGGCATCACCAACAGACTCCTCAAAAATACCACTAATATACAAATGGGGACACTTAAGATAGGCAATAAATTCACCACCAGCGAACAGGAAACAGCTCAAGAGCTACTAAACCATTTTTATCCTAGTGTCAAGCCAGACACCCAACCTAGCCACAGCAAGTTAAGAGACGACTCCGGTGTCTTGCCTAATACTCGGGATGAACCTCCATTTACTCAACAAGAAATACTTGACGCGATTAGTTCCATAAACCACAACAAAGCCCCTGGCAATGATCACTTAACCAGCGACATATGCCAGGTCTTTGCACAAACTTATCCAGTACTTATAACAAACATTTACAACCAATGCCTACACAAAACTTACTTTCCACTAAAATGGAAAGAAGCCATAATTAAAATCATACCCAAACCTAACAAAAACAACTACACTGAACTTACATCTTTTCGGCCAATAGGCCTTATTCCAGTATTCGGCAAGGCGCTGGAGAAACTCTTTACCAAGCGGTTAACATACAACGCGCATAAACTTAAACTATTGAACCAATCCCAATTCGGCTTCACCGAGCAAACAAGCACAACGCATGCAATAAACAGAGCGATTGACAATATTAAAATGGCAAAAACAAACAAACATCAAGTACTCGCCATATCATTAGATATCAAAGGAGCATTTGATAACGCGTGGTGGCCTGCCGTATACGACGGACTGCGGCATATCAAATGCCCCAACAACATATTCAAATTAATCACTAACTACTTAACCGATAGGAAAGTCACAGTCAGACTCGGCAATAGCCAAATCACCAAAACCACAGAAAAAGGCTGCATTCAGGGATCTGCTTGCGGTCCAATTCTATGGAATATACTAATCAACGACCTACTTAATAAAACTCTTCCCCCACACTGCTCAATACAAGCATACGCTGACGATGTATTACTTATAGTTTCTGCTAAAGACACCTCCACGCTAACCCTACACGCCAACTCTGCCCTAGACACCATTGCACAGTGGGGTCAAAAAGTCAAATTACAATTTGGCCCCGACAAAACTCAGTGCGTTGCGTTCACGCCCACAGCGGCACTCTGCCGCCTTAGGTTCGAACGCACTGAACTAAAATTCAACAATAGTTTTAAATATTTAGGAGTTACAATTGACAATAAATTTACATACAAAGAACATATTCAATCCACCTTGCAAAAAGCACATAACCTATTTAACAAATTAATCATATATACACGTCCCACCTGGGGACCACACCCAGATAATATTAAAACCATATACAAACAAGTCATACAACCCATCATAACTTACGCGGCAGGGATCTGGGGTCACATAGCGGGGAAAAAATATATCAAAAAACAACTTCTTAGCTTACAAAGGAAATTTTCTTTGCGGATAATAAGAGGATTCCGCACTATATCTACTAACGCGGCTATCGCCTTGGCACAACTCACTCCCTTAGACCTTAAAATAACCGAAGTGGCGGAGCTAGAGAACATTAGGATACACAGAACCACACACAGACTCCCTTCAGACATACCATTAGAAACACCCGTACCCATAACAGAACTACTACACCCAGCCGAGCGCATCACTATTAATACTATCTCCACAGAACAATTTAATAACAACAAAAAATACGATAAATACACACACATATACACGGACGGGAGTAAGCACGAGGATGAATCAACAGGTGCCTCACTCGTCGCCTACAACCCTAACGATAACACACACACGCCTGCCATCACCAAAACATTCAAACTTCACCGAACAAGCTCGGTATTCCAAGCAGAACTCTTTGCAATAAGGAAAGCATGTATACACATACAAAATAACAATATAACACATGCCATTATTCACACAGACTCGCAATCAAGCTTAGCAGCACTAAGACAAAGATCTAACACCAACCCAATTGTAGCGAGCATACACAAAATATTAAAAAACATCAAAACAACACACATAGACACAATAACGTACTTCCATTGGGTTAAGGGACACTCGGGCATCACAGGCAACGAGGCCGCAGACAAGGCAGCCAACCGGGCCGCTAAGTCTCATAGAGAACCTGAAATGATTTCCTGCCCCATATCATATATTAAAAATATAATTAAAAAAGACACTAAACACAAGTGGGAGATGAGATACGCCCAAGAACCAGGCGGAAGCCATACCAAAATCCTTTTTCCTAAACTAAATGACATAAACATATTCTTTAACGCCATACCCATCTCTTTTCACATGACACAATTCATCACAGGGCACTCCTTTGCAAAACAATACCTTCATAGATTCCACATTACCGACAATGATACTTGTCCATGCGACGACACATCGACACAAGACCTAGAACACCTAACCACGCATTGCCCCAGGTTTATAAGAACCCGAACAATACACGAAGAAACTTGCCATAGACTAAAAATTAATCCATACAACATAACAAACATTATACAAAAACAAAGCACAATAAAGACATTCACATTACACATTGAACACATAATCACTAACTTAAAATCATTCAACACCGAACTACAAAACACATAAAACATCTGATTAGAGGTAAAAGTTACAAGGCTTACCACTATCAAAATTACACCTATGTAACAACCTCAATATAACTAATATAGTAATAAAGAAATAATCAGTACTAACTGACTCTAACTATAACTTTGTATCGCCATTGTATTCTCTTACTTTACATAATCATGAAATAATGGATATTTCGCAATCTAATAACAATTATAGACAACGTTTATAATAATTATTGTGAACACGTATACTTTTAAGTAATAATTACAACTTACAACCCTAGTTTTACTAATATTAGCTCTTTTATTTTTTTGTCATTCATGTTAAGATGGAAAACACGCCCGCCATACCTGCGTGTATGGAACAAACTGTATTTTTTATTTTTATTTTTATTTTTATTGTTAATGTACATCTACCTTACTTATCTGAATATAACGAGAAAACTCTGACTTAATCATGTTACCTGTATTATAGTTTTAAGTATCATCAGAGGTTCAATAGTTGTAAGGAGAAACAATTCCTTTTGTTTTATTTAGTAGTTTTTATTTATACCTGTATTAACCTTTATAGAGCAACTTTGGCCATTATTATAACTAGGATAGTAATAAAGAAACAATCAGTACTAACTGACTTTAACTATAACATTGTATCGCCATTGTATTCTCTTACTTTGCATGATCACAAAATAATGGATATTTCGCAATTTAATAACAATTATAGACAACGTTTATAATAATTATTGTGAACACGTATACTTTTAAGTAATAATTACAACTTACAACCCTTGTTTTACTAATATTAGCCCTTTTATTTTTTTGTCATTCATGTTAAGATGGAAAACACGCCCGCCATACCTGCGTGTATGGAACAAACTGTATTTTTTATTTTTATTTTTATTTTTATTTTTATTGTTAATGTACATCTACCTTATTTATCTGAATATAACGAGAAAACTCTGACTTAATCAGGTTACCTGTACTATAGTTTTAAGTATCATCAGAGGTTCAATAGTTGTAAGGAGAAACAGTTCCTTTTGTTTTATTTAGTAGTTTTTATTTTTACCTGTATAAACCTTTATAGAGCAACTTTGGCCATTATTATAATAGAAATAACAATTTGTAATCTCATTAGTAATAAGATAGATTAAGATAGTTTAAGACGCGGACTCAAAGTGGGTGGCTGAGGGAAGGGAAATTGTATCAAATAGCAAAAACAACCCTCAGCCACCCCAACCATGTTCAATTTAACCATTGTATATGAATATAAAAACTTGTTCTGAATAAACTTATTTGAGCTTAGCTTCCTCGGCCCCGGGACGTAAGTCGCCGGGGAGGTAGGCCTACTAGAAAAAAAAAAAAAAAAAAAAAAAAAAACCTAACCTAACCTAACCTAACCTAACCTAACCTAACCTAACCTAACCATACCCTTCACAGTATGAACTTTGAAATACTTAACAATAGTAATATACCCACTTTTGACACTGTGAGGGGGGGAAAAAGCTACAGAAGTTACGTGGACATTACTGCATGCACCGCGGACCTATTAGCGGTCATAGACGAGTGGAGTGTTGAGGAAGGACTGGTGAGCTCCGACCACAACGGTATCACGTTTAATATGAGACTCGAGAAATCAGAAGGAAGGAAAACAGAACGGACCACCAGAAAGTACAATACCAGAAAGGCAAACTGGTCACTCTTTGAACAACGATTATCTGAGCTCTTGGAAGAAGCTCAAGTTAATACAGAAAATATCAACAAAGTAAGCAATAAGAAACAGCTAGAGGAGATGGTAGGAAAATATACAGAAGCAACGATCGCAGCCACAAAAGAAGCCATTCCAGAAGTAAAGAAGAGACCAACAAACACCTTGCCTTGGTGGAACGACGAGCTGGAAAAAGAAGAAAAATGGTTAGGACAAGAAAAAGGCGCATCAGATGCGCGGCACAAGTTCGCAGGAATAAGGTAGTGCAAGAATATCTGAAAGAAAAAGAAGAGTACGAAAAAATGATCATGGAAGCGAGAACAGAGAGCTGGCGTAATTTCTGTACGAGGCAGGAAAGAGAGGGAATGTGGCAGGGGATCTATAGAGTAGTAAACCGCACAACAAAAAGAGTGGAGGACATTCCTCTTGTCGCAAATGGCAAACACCACGACTCCAAAGAATCTGCGACGCTTCTTGCGGAGATATTCTACCCCCGGATGAACCAAGTGAGGATACAGAAGAACAGAGACTGGTACGAGCAGACGCAGAGGGAGTGAATGATGGATCGAGAAATAATGATATTCATGACCCACCATTTACAAGCTTTGAGGTAGAAAGAGCCGTAAATAGTTTCAATCCTAAAAAGGCACCGGGTGGGGACGGTCTGACAGCGGACATTTGTCACAGAGCCATCATGAGCCAACCTGAAACCTATCGAGCCATTATAAATAAAGCCCTGGAGACTGGATCTTTCCCAAAGCAGTGGAAGGAGGCAACGGTGGTGATCCTGAGAAAACCGGGAAGACCGAGATACACAGAACCAAAAGCCTACAGACCCATCGGCCTCCTCCCTGTAATGGGAAAGATCTATGAGAAGATGCTGGTCGAGAGATTGAAGTGGCACCTTGTGCCTAAACTATCCAAGAGGCAGTACGGGTTCATCCCGCAGCGAAGTACTGAGGACGCCCTCTATAATCTAATGGATCGAGTACGTAAAAACCTCAAAAGTAAACTCATCACAATAATCATCTCCTTAGATATAGAGGGCGCTTTCGATAATGCGTGGTGGCCCAGAATCCGAATGCGCCTTGCCGAACAAGGATGCCCTGTCAACCTGAGAAGGGTGTACGATGACTATCTCCGGAGTCGCAAAGTTAAGCTTCGATATGCTGGGGAAGAAGTAGAAAAATCGACTACAAAGGGTTGCGTGCAGGGATCCATAAGCGGCCCCTTGCTCTGGAACGTTATACTGGACCCGATACTGGGGCAAATGTCTGACAATAATATATATTGTCAGGCATTCGCTGACGATGTGTTGGTGATAGTGGAGGGTAACAGTGGAGAGGAAGTCCAGAGCAAGGGCAACAAGGCGCTGGAGTTGGCTGCGGAATGGGGTGAAAATAATAAGCTGAAATTTGGACCTAGCAAAACCCAGGCAATGGTAATCACAAACAAAACCAAGTATGACACACCAAGGTTGAAAATGAGTGGAGTTCAAATTGGACTGGCAAGCAAAATAAAAATTCTTGGCCTGACAATAGACGACAAACTCACATTCAACGATCATGCGTCAACGATCTGTGTTAAAGCAGCCAACCTATATAAACAAGTGGCCAAAGCAGCAAAACAGACCTGGGGACTGCATCCGGATATAGTCTCCACAATTTATACAGCCGTGGTGGAACCCACCATAACTTACGCAGCGGCAGCATGGGCTAGGGCAGCAGAAAAAATATGCGTTCGCAAAAAATTAAATGCAATTCAAAGGGGCTTCGCTCAAAAGATAGTAAAGGCGAATAGAACTGTGTCTCTGAACGCAGCTCTGGCTCTTTCGGGCACTCTCCCACTCGACCTGCGTGTAACTGAAGTAGCCACCCTATACATGGCGAAAAAGGGACACTGGGAGGGCCTCTCGGACGATATCGAGGTCGAGAATAAAACAGAGTATTGCAAGATGGACCATCCCGCCGAGGAGCCACTGCTAAATTTCAAACTTATCCTAAACGAGGAGGACTTGGCGACGAGCTCGGGGGACAAGTGCAAATATTTACGGACGGAAGCAAAAGTGATAAAGATGTCGGTGCCGCTTTTTCCTGGTGGAAAAATGGGGCCGAAATAAAGTCCAGGAAATTTAAGCTTTCTTCCTACTGCACAGTGTTCCAAGCGGAGGCCTTCGCCTTGGTGGCAGCCACAAAGGACATGAATGCCGCAAACGACAAAACCTGTGACATATATTCAGACTCCAGATCGGCACTACAGGCGGTTGTCAATGGCAACTCATGGCACCCTCTTATAACGAAAATAAGAAGAAACCTCAAGATAGCAAAGAAAAATAATAAGGAAATAAAACTACATTGGATAAAGGCTCACTGTGGTCTTGCGGGCAATGAGAGAGCTGACGAATTGGCCAGAAGCGCAGCAAACAATCTAAAGACAAAACCGGCGTACACAAAATGCCCGATATCCTACATAAAAAGGGCCATTCGTAAAGAAACAATAAAGAAGTGGGAGCAGAGGTATGCGGAGAGTGAGCGGGGTCTGGTGACTAAGGTGTTCCTACCCGACATAAAATCGGCATACAATTTTGTTAGACAAAACAGACCACAGAGAAATTTAGTGCACATCATGACGGGTCACGGCCCTTTTGCCAGTTACTTACACAGATTCAATTTAAAGCGAGACCCGTCATGCCCATGTGACAACACCACGCCGCAAACGTCCCTGCACTGTCTGCTTAGCTGCCCAATGTTTGGAGTCGCGAGGCACGAGGTGGAGGAGAAAACTGGAATTTCTTTAAATGAAAACGAGCTCCCACACCTGGTGTCCCGCGACGACACTCGGACATGCTTGGAGGAGTTTTGCGACAAAATAATAGAAAGTGTCCGCAGACTGAACAGGGACTGTGGCATGCCAACACACTAGCGTATTGCCACATTGAATTTGTAAACTAAGATATTATGAATGATAATATGTAAATAAACAATGTAATGATGTAAATAATTAATGAACAATATGTAATAAATAATAACACTCATTGAACAAAAACATGTAACCTACAGATTTTGAAATAAACATTTAAAGATCTCGTGTTTCAATCTAGCTCGAAATTCCACGGCCCGGGGATAAACTTCGCCCGGGGAGTAGGCTGATTAGGTAATAAAAAAAAAAAAAAAAAAAAAAACCTAACCTAACCTAACCTAACCTAACCTAACCTAACCTCGTCGAAGACGTTATATACAAGCATAGACTTCTTATGATGTGTTTGCCATCTAACGTCATCGCGTTTTACTTTACATCTAGCGCCATCTAGTATACTTGATAAAAACTAAACCTACATACTGAAAGTTTCTTGAAAAAAGTTTTTTGAAAATCTCTTAATATATACTTATTGATTTATTACTTTTAAAATATGTAAATTAATAATAAATTTTCTCACGATTGCGACATTATATGATATTCAATAACAAGGTTATATTGACATGTGCTGTCAAATATCATAAAATTTATTCATCAGCAATTACTGCACTTCACAATTGAAGGTTCTCGACTTTTAAATAGTAATTATCATGAATTACCGATGATTCTAACTGGAGATTTCAATGTTAATTTTCGCTCTCAGGAATCTCAGCCGTTAGTTTATTTTGATTTTTTTCAGAGCAGCTCACGTAGAGTACCCGCTGTCATACATTAGAAAAGAAATCAGAAGGAAGACGATAGAGGAATGGGACCGGCGCGGCGGTTCAAAGAAGGAACGACAGGAGGAACCACGAAACTTTTCCTGACAAATGTCACAGCGGCACATAAACAAGTAAGGGAAAAAAGATTTGGTCCTGAGATGACACAGGTCCTCACAGGTCATGGGGCTTTTGCCGAATACCTGTACCGGTTTAAAATCAAAGACAAATCTGACTGTGAGTGTGAGAGTGGGGTGGAACATTGGCGCCCACTTGCCTTTGAGTATTATAAGAATACTCACGGAAATTAGGAATAGGAATGTTTAGACAAAAAGAAATAAATAGAATAAGGAAATAGGAATAAGTAGAAAAATTTAAAACCTGTAACTGTGATATTGCTATGTGTAAAACCATAATCAAAAATTAAAGTTGTTGTCTATTATTATGAGGAAGGATGAAAGAAATGACGGAAGTTTAGCTTAAGCTTGAAGGTAGGCCTATTAGGTGCTAAAAAAAAAAAAAAAAAAAAAAAAAACCCGCGTCGCGCTCTAAACGCGTTCGGCCTCTTCAGCCGTCTCCTTGTCTGACTATCGTGTCGTCTTCGTTAGTCGGAATTCCTAAACTAATACTGGGTTGAGTCACAGGCACCGCGGGCTTGGTCCACAGCTCCGAGTCCAGAAAATCTGTTACATAAACCAGTAGAAGGGACTAGCGGGAATCTCATCGGCATCGGCATCGGCTGAGCGCTGATGCCCTCTACAGAGACCGGCCTTCAAAGCGGCAAAGGCCGGCCTGTTAGAACTCCTTATTAGCTTCCCCTTTACGACGACATTGATGCGGTCGCTCCAGGTACTGAGCCCTCCCGGAACGACAGGCCTAGGAGCCGCGGGTTAATTCGTCCGCGGAGGGGCGGAACTCAACCTAACATGACATAACAATTTGTTGATTTAATATCCATCAAATAGTTTTTGAGAAAATTACGTTTATGTACATATTTCAGTCCATTATCTTCGAAACTTGTCTAACTGCTAATATTTCTATCAATTAACGTACTACTATGACAAATTATATATCATAACGTTCCTTATAAATCACACAAATTTTTTTGTCCTTCGTATGTATTTGCGTGTTGTTCCCCCGAGAATGTAAGTGCGTGCTATTTAATCATGCCTACTGCTGATAGAGGACAAATCTATATTATTAATTACTTAGGGTGTCATGTGCAACATGGTGTAATGGTTGCAGCTACATACAAACATTGTGTAAAACAAAAAGCTCTTAAAAAGAGTGGCGGAGAGTTTATTGCCAGTTCTCTCGTCCGTTCTACGCCCTTGATTTGAGAACTGGCAGGAAATGTAAAATTAGAAGTATTTACCATTTAATATTGTATTTCTTAATTGACTTTCATAGGTGTACGTTGTGTTGCCTAAATTAATCAATGATTTTGAATTTGAAAAGGAATCCCAAGACCGATCCTTGTGGGATTCCACAGGTGAAGGACCGAGGCGGACTTAGTGTTTTGTTTATTTTTACAAGCTGGGACCTATTAAGTACGAGGTGAACATTGCCGTCAGTCTTAAACAGTTCCATTTATCATCTATGGAGGTTAATAAATCATCCTTTAGGATTTTGTATTATTCAGCAGTTCTATCGCAGTAATAACCTAAACAGAATTATGTCGGAAAAGAAATTAATTTTAACATCAGATCCAATGTTATTTTTCACCTCACCAAAGAGGATGTGACGACTTTGTCTTTGTTTAGCAGTAACAATTTACTTTTGTTTTTTGAAATATTATATATTAATTGGCGTTTGTTTGTTTTATTTTTGTATATTAATGTACTTACATATGTTTTCTGTTTCATATATATTTTTTATCTATGTAATCAATTTTGGCTTTGTATATTCAAAATATCTTTATTCAAGTGGGTAACCAAGTACACTTTTGAATTGTCAAATTAAATTAATTGTAAATTTACATTTACTACCAGTTCGCAAGTCAAGGGCGTAGAGCGGGTAAGAAGAACTGGCAAGAAACTTTCCGCCACTCTTTTTAATCGCCAAGTATTGTAATACAAATTGTTTGAACTGGAGCAAATCAATCCCAAGGATTACGATCATTTAAGTATTCCTCAAATTTATAAAACGCTTTATTGATTAATTGCCGTTTAACGAGGGCTTTGAATTTATTTAGTGATAATTCTCTAATTTCGCTTGGGAGTTTGTTGTAAAAACGAATTCAATTTCCATATAAGGAGTGGTTTATCTTTTGGAGCCTGGTTGGTCGTACACTCAAATTAGTTCTATTTCGCGTATTATACTGGTGAAAGTCACCATTTGTTTTAAAATCGTTTATATTTTTTTGGACATACAACAAGGCTTCAAGAATATATTGACCAGATAGTGTCATAATATTTAATTCCTTAAACTTATTCCGTACCGACTCCCTCGGAGAAACACAACAAATACCCCGAACAGCCCACTTCTGCAGCACAAATATGGATTGAACCTCTGCAGCAGCACCCCACAGTAAAATACCGTTCGACATAACGCTGTGAAAGTAGCTATGATACACAATTTTAGCCGTGTCCTTATCAGTAAACTGTCGGATTTTCTTTACTGCATATGCTGCAGAGCTCAACCTATTCGAAAGAGTCTCTATGTGTGGGCCCCATTGGAGTTTACTATCTATTGTTATGCCTAGAAAAACAGTTTTGTCAACAAAAATTAAATTCACTGTCCTTAATTTTCAGGTTACCAATATCTCGCTTTACGCTAGTAGTTGTAAATCTAATACATTTTGTTTTATTATCATTAAGCAGTAAGTTATTTACATTAAACCAGTTAACTATACGAGAGATAGAATTGTTTACATCGTCCAATAATACGTTATTCCTATTCAGATATAAATAGAAGTGAAGTGTCATCAGCAAACAATACCATCTCATGAACTTCGTTGACAAAGAATGGGAGGTCATTTATGTAAATCAGAAATAAGAAAGGCGCGAGAATCGATCCTTGGGGGACGCCCATTGATACCTGCGAACCCGGAGAGGTGACTCCATTGACATGAACTCTTTGGATCCTTCCCTTTAAATATGAATTCATCAGGCTGGAAGCTTTGCCATCACCGCCATAGTGTTGAAGCTTTCCAACGAGTATTTCAGGATGAACACAGTCAAAGGCCTTTGACAGGTCACAAAAGACGCCGACTCCATCATATGATTCTTCCCAGGCGTTAAATATGTCCGAAATCAACTTCACACCGGCATCGATTGTGGAGCGACCCTTAGTGAAACCATACTGTTTATTATGTAAGAGTTTATTTTTATTAAAATGTAAAGAAAGCTGGTCTAGCATTATCTTTTCAAAAACTTTGCTCAACGCAGGGAGCATTGTCTAAGTGTTTTGTGTTATATGTATGTTAGCTGAAAGATTACTAATAAATAAATACTAACTACGAAATAATAAACCAAGTAAAGCTGAAACACCTATTTACATTATAAAATCATTTATTTACACATTTTCCAATAATTAACATCCAAATGTATAAAAAATATATATATATATATATAAAATATCAATTAATAATTTTAGTTATAAAATGGACGCCAGTATCATTGCTTTTTTTCTCATGTCTATGGATATTAGTCCTTTAGTGGGATATGCTTCCCATTTCAATATATTAACTATTGACATTTGAATATTCCCGCGCTTCAAGTCGCATGTCAATTGTCAGCGACGATGAATCACAGATTATACATTTCAAAGATAAAAGCGATTATACATTTTTTTTTATTTCAAAACTGGATTAACATATTTTGTAGAAAACCATTAACCATCAATGAATTCAATAACACAAAAAAAAAGAAAAAAAGAATATTATTTTATTATTTCCCACAACCGCCTTTAGCGCAAGCGGATCGCTTGGGCGCTTTATAACTTGACGAAGACGAACCACCGCACAACGGAAGATATTCTGTGGACAAATATTTATAATTTTAGATTATATACAGGTTTGGAAATTAAACTATGCTTTGAACATGTCAAATCTATAGCTAGCTTTCAAATATAAAAAATGAAACGCGAAAGTATCTCTCTTTTCATCTTAGCGTCATCAAAAATTGATAGAAAGAGACGAAAGAGTCCTTTTGTTAAAATTATTGCAGACTGATTTAGGAAATTTGATGGACACAATCGAGTCTCCAGTTCAAATTCCGGATAAAAGAAGAACATTATTATGTCCAACCATCACTTTCTCACCTCCATCACTCGGATGTCCCACTTTCTGTCCCCCCTTTGACCCATACTTTTCTAGTTTCGCCAAATTTTCCGCGCGTTTTCGTTTTTCTTTCTGAAATTGGCGAAACATTTTCAATGCACTTTAAAAAAGGAAAAACTATTTTCTCAATACCACTGTATTATGTATACATCGACACACGAGTTTAATAATAAAATCGTACGTGCGAGAAACTTTTAGTTTAGTGTGTAGTGTGCAATCCCTCATATCTCAAAACACTTGTATAGTAATATGAAGTACCACTGTATTCAGTCGAAACACACACACAAAAACACACATAAATAACAAAAAAAAAATTGGAAAGGAATAAGGTACATTTTATGTGTGTAATGTGTGTGTGTTGTGGTAGTAACTGGCTCAAGCTCGGCATTATGCTGTGGATCAGACGTGTTTCACAGCGCTGGACATTCTGCCAGAGACCACAGCAAAAGTAAAAAATCATTTATTCATATAGGTAACACAATGTACACTTATGAATGTCAAAAAAATAATATATATTAAATTCTTTTAATTTTACATTTACTGCCAGTTCTCAAATCAAGGGCGTAGAACGGAATAGAACAACTGGCAATGGATTTAAATTTAACATAATATCAGCTGTCAAAATTATATGTTGGTCAACAAAGATATTTAAATTTTAGAAACATGGTAACATTTTTCCGTCCTCACCTCAATGTCCTCTTCCTTCTTTTTTCGCGATGCCTCCTCCAACTCTCTCTGCTGTTTCTCGCGAGTTCGCTGTATGGCCTCCATCCGAGCGAGATATAAATCTGGATCTAAAAAATTATTCTAATAAACATATTCTTCTAGATCTTGGCCTCAAGTCTGTACTGTTCCAGCAGCTGTGTATTAAATAGGAAAAGTAAATTCTTATAATCTTTTAAGTAACCTATATTACTCACTTTTTGTGGCTTCGTCAATGTCCGAGTTGGCTTTCTGCCGTTGGAACCACTTGAAACCAATGTATACCACTAGCAGAGTGGAACCAAGTAAGACGGGACCCGCACTCCATATTGAATCTAATACTGAAAATTATTATCCATAAATATAAGGATGTGTTCCCATAGTTAAACATTCAATTATTTCTAACTTTTGTGGGCAGAAACCACAGATTAGTTATTTTGGTTAAAAATACTGTGCAGCACACTGTTTTGTTTCCATAAGCGTAAAGTTGGCAAAGAAAGGTACAGATATAAAGAATAACTGTTTCATAGGAATAACAGTTTATAAATAACTGTTTTTAGGAAAGAAAATTTACATTTTAAGCTGTGCAACGTTTTGTTGATAAGCATAGAAGTCTACCAGCAATCTACAAGCTTAAACTAACTGGCCAGGACTATATGCAAGTATCACAGAGTTTTAAAATAATGTACCTGATGTTTCTGTGTCTGGTTCCATTATATACTCTTCCTCGATAAGTGGGTCCATTTTAGCTAATATTTGACAATCACACACACTAAAATAAGATAATTCTTAATTTAATTGTCTTTTATAGTATATTGTAAATAGGGCATGGGGCACCAACACAAAATATTGTATCTGCTGATGGTACCTAGTTACAGCAAACATATATAAAAAAATATGTCAGAAGTTACAGAATAACCACAACATATGACCAGATTAACCACAATAAAACTAGACACTACTTTTTTTAGTTCAATACCTTATTTTCTTAATGTCAAACTTAATATAATTAAAAGCATCAAAACTGATAATATCTTTCAATTTTATAGAGTGCATACTAAAGTGAACAACAAAATTCCCATGTTAACTCATACTATTCCTGTTTAAATCACAGAGGTCTTATAAAGATGTGAGATAGATTTTCTACCCCAATACAAATTGAAACATAAGCCAAGTTTGTTCCAAAGTCCATGGTGGTTAAATTTGTGTTCCGCAGTATTGTTTTAATGTTTTTGCATAAACCAAAGACAATATTATAAAATAAAATCCAACCCTCAATTCTAAAACTGAAATTAGATTATATTATGACTCATGGCAGTTGATAAGCTGCTCTAAATTCAGATGTAATTCATACAAGTTACAGTACATTAAAACTATAGTACCATAGTATGTATACGGAACATACGAAATACATTAATTTTGAATTCTTATTTAAACAAGTCAGTGTGGATCTGATACAAAACTAAAATAATATTTTGCATCTCCTGTTCATAGATCGAAAATTATAAGTTTGTATTTTAAATGTTTCACAAAATCGTATTGCGGTTCCATTTCTTGTACTGTTAGCTACAATTAGAATAAAAATTCAAATAATAAGGAAAACAAATTTTTAATGGCATTTTCTAGTTATAGCGGAATTTTCTAGAATAACCGAGTTTCGATAATAAATTGGGAAGTACCTTCAACTCCTTATTGATTATTCCACAAAAAAGTCAATTTATTAGAATCAACTTAAAAATTTTAGTAGGTCAAAAACACAAATCAAAATTAGAAACGTAGTGTTTTTACTTTTAGTAATTCTCAATTGTCAGACTGTCAGTTTGACATTATCGAAGTTGAATATGATTAATTTTTATGTTACAAGAGCACAGAACACTACGAAATAGCGACTAGTTTCATTTATATCTGTGTACTGAATAATTGACTTCATAGGTTACCTGTTTTAATATTTTTCTTTATAAAAAATTAAATTCATCTTATTAACTGCGGTAGCTGTTTATTTATTACTTTCCCCAAGAATTATCAGCATTAAAAAGGTAAAAAGATAACCAACTTTGTTTACAAAATATTTATATTTCATCAGTTTGGTTCGGTTTGCCAATGGCATCATAACTTAAGGTAATGTTTTACAATTTATACACATTTATCCACAATCATTCACAATATATTCATATACAAAAAGATTCCCTGTTAAGCTTGTATTAAACTATACATAACATGCATTTATACTGTTGCAGACATAATGCGGTAAGAAAATATAAATGATATTCATCATGATTGATTAACCCACTGTTTTCAAGCTACCAGAGTGGCGGAGAGGTGCACCGTGCAGTTGTTAAAAATTTAAGATTTTATTATGCAATTTATATTGCATTGTCAATATCTTAATATATATTTCACACCTTAAATTATATTCTTCGACTTACTACCCCCTGGGCCACCCTTGGCTTTCGCTGCTTTATAAGAAAAAATTATCATATGTGATTGTTAACAACATACTAGCATTTTAAAGTTTACAACCAAATTTATAATTTGTTCATCAATGTACAGATATCTAACAGTCTAAACCAATTAACACTTAGAAAATTGTGCGTAAGTACTTACAACATTCCACAGTTTCATGTCAAATGTCAAACTTTTGTTCTATTGGAAACAATGACATTATAAAAAATAGTTTATAGATTGAGCAGATCATTTATAAAACATTTCATATCACCTATTGTTATTATACAGGAATTACAAGGCAGGACTAAAAGTGGGGCACATGCCCCATTTTGTGTAACGTAAACTAATGGACAAACACCGAAATGTTCAGGCAGTAATGTCAATCACATGTTTGTTTTCAGTCACTTACATAAAACATTTTGTAACCTATATCGATGTCAGCCAACAAGGTTTTAAGACTAGCTATTTAGTCTTTTATTCATCAAAATAATGCCATTTATAAAGAAACTTATCAATTAGTAAAAACAACGGTAGTGAGACGGTACTTAAACTTAACACAGCTTTGAACACATTACCACTAGAGTCTTGTATCCCTTAAAAACACTAAATGTGGGTATTTACAGTCATCGGACGATCACAGTCAAAACTTTTTAAGTCCACTAAAATAACACAACACTTATTCCTTAAACCGGTTAATTGACTAAAAATCTTCAACGTTTGCTACGGAGAACTGAGCTCCTATGAGCCTACTCGGCCAGGACGCGTTTGACCCGCCCCCTGTAGGTGACAAAGAGGGGCGCCAGCCTCCTGAGGCCCATGAGAAGCCTGTATTATTCCCGCAACAGCCCTCTCGCTTTGGCGGTGAGTCGTCGCACTCGTCCCCGGGAGGAGATCGACACTGGCCCGGGACCGGATGAACCCCCTGACCCCGCCGGGGAATCCCCTAGAAAGAAACTAAACATATAACAAAACAAAAGCCGAGCCTCACTCGATCGGGGCTCGCTCTTTCCATTGCTATTTACTAGGGATGCCGATACCGATATTTCGGCGATACACATACCGGCAAACATCTTGAACAAATGTCCTTGTCTGCGCAGAAGCGATTTTTAGGTATCACTGGGAGAGGGGGCGGCGGGAGAGTGACGTGTCGATCGCGTGATTGGTAAATTAGAATCTTACCAATGTTAAATTTAATTATTCACAGTTATTTATTTTATTTCATAAACTAATAATTCTTAATTTTAATAACTAAACCTTTAATCTTATTCAAAGTTTGTGACTATCTTTATTTTTAACATTTCTATAAGAGATTTCGTAATAGTATCGGTAAAAACGCGTATCGATGCATATTTAGTATTTACTTACTGTTGTGGTGATGGGAGTGTCCGTTGAAGTAGTTGTGGTCCTCGTTGTGCGGAGCTGCGCTTGCGCCGGGCACGCCCGTGCCCTGGGCATGATTCTGCCTCCTCCGGGCGAACAGCCTCTGATGCCTCTGGTGGTCCTGATGATGAGGCAGCCTCTTACTGATGGCGGCGATGGAGTCTTCTTCGCTGTCTTCGTTGTAGCGCCGAGGGCTTCGACGTTTTCGAAGAGAAACACCCTTCTGTGGATAATCAGAATATACATATTACTAGCTGACTTTGTCATGTGTATTATTTCTAGTTCAATAAAAATAACTATCTTCTATAATAAAAATAGGGGTTGGTCGTAGAGGGGTGACAATTTGGGGTTGTATGTATTTTTGTATGCTGTACCATAAAAAAATAAAAAAAAAAAAATTGTCTAAAAAAATAAAAATTTAAGGGTATGAAATATAGATTTAAATTAAAATTTCACGAAAATAGGTCGAGCCATTTCGGAGGAATTACAAACACCGTGACACGAGAATTCTATATATTAGATTAACTCAATGATAAATAATTTTTGGATTAAAAATTTCTTGGAAAAGTAAAAATGGACCACAGATTCCATTCCTCGTTAAGGATCAATGCTCACCCGATGATGCGGCCTTCTCGAAGGTCCCGCCTCCACGTCGTCTCCTTGCCGCTGTCTGAAATGAGCAACACAATGTACACTTATGAACGTCAAAAATATAATATATGAAATGCTTCTAATTTTACATTTACTGCCAGTTCTCAAATCAAGGACCGAGAACGGAAGAGAAGAACTGGCAATAAACTCTCCGCCACTCTTTTTAATCGCAATGTTTTTTTTTAAGTTATACTTCTTTAGGCGCGTTATGAAAAATTGATGAGAGTGAAATTTTACGATGCGCGCGCACCGTGACACAAAATTAACAGAATGAAGTTGCCCACGGAAGATGCTACGGACTTGGACATAGTTTAAAAACATCATTCGAATAATAATAGAATTTATCTTACACTTAATGTAAGAGAATAATAATAAACATTTATTTATTTAATTTTTCAAATGTAAACTGAACTGTATTGACTATAATGACTCCTTTTCCAGTCTTTGATTATTTAATTGTAATTAATTATTTGCATGCAATCAAAAACTATTTTTAATAATGCCAAAGAAGTATAACTTCTTTCGCACGTACATAAGTACACGCACCCTTTTTTACACAACGTTTGTAAGGAGCTGCAACCATTACACCATGTTCCACATGACATCTTAAGTAATTCATAATATTAAAATAAATGAAAAACAAAGATTTGTCCCCTATCAGCAGGAAGCATGGTGAAATAGGAACCCCTGTACCTGTACAACAGAAGCGGCGTTTCGTCGTCGCTGCTGTACTGCTGAGGTCTGTCGGGCTTGTAGGAGCGGTCGGACTCGTAGCGGGCGGCGCCGCCCGAACACCAGCCCGAGTTCGACCCGGAGGAACTGCTGGACGACGAGCCGTCCGTGAACCTTTCTCGGGTTCTAAATAGAAAACGATCCGTTAACGGTGATTTTTTTATGAAACGTGTAAAATGTACACAAATTCCACCGGCAGTTATTTAAATAGTTTATTTAAAAAAATCTGATCAATGAAATTTTAATTTTATTATTATTATGTCAGCCTTTTTTTTTTAATAGCTGTAGCGTCCCATATTACGCTGTTTAACAAGATTTTCAACGATATTTTTAAAATATCTATAGAACCTTTCTAAAAGTTCTCCACCGAAAAAGGGATATATTTGACTTATTTGAGGACAATAAACAAAATACTACGTATTTTTTTATGTTTAATGTACAAGAGGTAAATCTAAATATTTACTTACTCAAGTGACCTAATACAAAAATAACAAATATTTCAATATCACGAACAATATATCGAATAAGCTTTACTTTATTTTATTCTTTAGCTGGCATCACTGCCTACCAATTCCAGGTATAGTAAACGTTTAAAAAAAAAAATGTTATCTTTACTTGTGCGTTTATTGCTTGTGATGAAAAGGGACGTAATTTTCACTCGCCGTAAAATCACTTTTAATGTGGAGCACCGCACTTAATAAAATGGGTACATTAAGTAACAAATTGAAAAATTTGCCTGGCCAAAAAGGTTTGCCATCACTGACATGTCAAAAAATGATAGCTGTCAGAATTTAAAATCAGAGTATAGCTCATATTTTCTTTTTTTTTCTTACGTGTACGTTACTGGCATAAAGTTAAAACTATTGCCATAAAAAAAACCCACTTTTAGTTTCATACAGATTATTCTCATTTTTGGCCAAAATACTGCAATTTTTTAATAACATTATTCATATCGGAAACCAAGTACACTTAATGTGATCGTCAACGGAAAATGTTAAATTAATTCTAAATTTACATTTACTACCAGTTCGCAAGTCAAGGGCGGGCAAGAAGAACTGGCAAGAGACTCCGCCACTCTTTTTTATTCTAAAATACCTCACCGTTTGCCAGGCCTGGAGTCCCTCGGTCTGCTCCCTTCGCTGTCTTCCGAGCTCTTCGAGCGTCTGCGTTTCCTTGAGTTGCTCTGTGGAGAATTCAACAAGAGAAATAAATATCCAACTTTGTGAAAAATCTTTGAGTTCGAGTTGCCAGCAGCAAAATATTGAACCGCCCCGAAAACAAATAAAAATCGTGTACACGCGTTAGAAGTTATACTTCTGTGGCGTAACAAGATAAAATCACATTGAAAGTTTTATTATACGCATTATCTTAAATAAAGTTTTTTTAAATATAAAAAAAAAATATTTCTACATAATTAAAGAAATGGATTTTTTTTTATTTTAGCATACAACATATTGATGATAGCTAAGGTATGATACAAATATTATTGTAGAAACATTGTCTAAATATCGTACAAATACGGCATCAAAAGTTGTATGAAATAAAAATAAAGTGCGTGCGTACAAAGTACACAATATGTCAGAAGTGAAACCCGAGTTTTAGAGGGAGGGAAATGTTAGGAATTTAATGAATTTAATTGTCGTAAAATACTAAAAGTGTCGAAAATTAATACAAATTATAAATTTAGTTTACAATTCGTCAAATTTGAGATTTCAATAAATTATTTTGCATAAAATTTAAAATACAAATAGTTCATAAATTCTCTTTACGAAATTTTAATTTTAAAAATAAAATTCTTATATACTAATTCGCCCTTCTCACTCTCTCTCCATCGGTCTCAATCGCTCTCTCCCTTTCGACAAAAACGCTGCACATCATCGTGACGTTCCGTAAAAATTTTACCGTCATTCGCCTAAAGAAGTTTTACTTCAAAAACTAAAATGTTGACTGTAGCTAACTTCAGGGTGTCGGTTTTTTGTGACGTTGTGCGCGCGCATCGTAAAAATTTACTCTCATCATTGTTCCCTAACGCGCCAAAAGTATAACTTCTAAAAAGCAAAATATCAAAGCTTGAACCTGCAAATGATTCCTATTCCGATGTCTCCGACGCTCACTTCTCGCGTTGCTCTCCTCTTCTTCGTAGGTCACTTCCACTTCATCTTCCACCAACTCCTCTTCGACCACCTGAAGAAATTCATCCATTAATTTCAATATTCGTAAGATGGCTCAAATATGTAGTCCAATGCCCAATTGTGGGACCCAAGAATTTTTTTTTTAATAAAGGGAAGTCATCGCAGTCCATGGACGCCCTTAGCGGGTGCGTTCCTGGCCTTTGAGGGTGGAAACAATTGAAGGTCGTATCTCCCAGGGAAGACCCAACCTGCAGTCGATTCCACAGTTCGTTAATTACCTGTATTCTGGAATATGCGCTGGAGTCGGAAGTGCTCCCGTCGGCTATACTCTGCCTCGCTGGCATCTCCTCCTCCTCGGACTCCGATTGGCCGACGCCATTCGTCTCGACAAACGCTAAAAATGGAATAATATTATTGGCAGAGAGAGAGAGATAGTTCACACATTTTACACGTGACATGACATTTATTGCAAGAATGTGGAACAAAAATGTGTAAAATGGTACAATAGTAAGTTTACATTTTTAGTCATGAATTAGTCAGTTCTTATATTATTTGTATCGAACATATCATATGTTATTAAATTACAGTGTCTCATGCAAATAATCATCTATGGTATTGTACCAAGTGTATACACCAAGTCACTTTTTAAAGACTCAAGTCGGAAGATCTTTTAATTCTTTTGGTAAATTATCGTAAACAGTTCCAGATTGATTCCCCGCGAACTTCGTTTTGTTTGATGTGATTTTACGTAGGCTACCTTTTCAGTACATACCAACATGGATCATTTTGCTATGCTACCCCGGAGACTGTATCTTAGCGTAAAAATCTGTGATAAAAAAAACGTGTGGCACTCGGGGACTGCCGCGGTAAAGCTATTGCATAGCAATTTTATCAACTTGTACAATTATAATTATTTATTTATGCAGTATTTTTTTTTCTTTGATATTAATTCAATCTACCAGGCTCAGACTAACACGCCTATATAGTCCGTCTTACTCTAACGCGTACCGGCTGCATCGCCCGCGTTAAGAGTACCAACCCTATTAATATATGCTTTGCTAGCACTAAGCCGAATGTAGGTCGTGCGTCAGCAACGACCAATACTTAGTAAGTAAATCTGAATGTATAAATGCACGAAGAAATAGATATTAAGTTGATTATTGTTTAGTTCTTAATTAAGTGCTGTCACTCTGTTGATTTAAATAAATTATTTTTAAACCAAAAGTCCGTTGCCGTTCCTTTACTGGCGCAGCCGGTAGGATCTCCATAAGTTGCCTGGAAGAAGTTATACCGCGTTTTTTTTCGTGATCTAGTACCAACCGGGTAACGTACGTTTTAACGTTTTAACGGAGATCGCCGAACAAATAAATAAGTTAAGGACAGCACGGCATCGGTGGAAGAGCAGCCAAGAACTAGCAGTATCCCGGAGGAGCATGGTCAAGATAACAGGACTGTGAGTAAAACTTTTCACTTCCCGTGACTTTCCTTGTTTTCCTCTTGTATTAGTTATACGTAAATATTTCGGATTGGAAAACGCCGGAAAAATATTTTTATTAAACAATCAAAATATTGTTAATAAAAGTTAGGTTTAAACAATTATTTTATAGGTAATTTTTTTTTTTTTTTTTTTTATATTCAAAATGGAAAATATTGTAAGAGTACCTGTAGAAATGGTAAAAATTATTCCTGTTTTTGATGGTGATTCTAGATTATTACCATTATTCATTAAAAAATGCGAATATATTTTACAGACATTTCAAGGTGGCAATTTACAAAATGAATATCTGTTTCACGTAATTACTAGTCGATTATCCGGGGAAGCCGCAAGTCTAGTTGGGGAACGGGAACAAATAGATACTTGGGATAACCTTAAGTTATTATTAAGCCAACACTTTGGCGATCCAAGGTCAGAAGATTGTCTGGCTATGGAATTAGATTCCCTAAAAAAGGATAAGAACGAAAGTCATTTAGATTTCTGTCATCGTGTCCAACATTTAAGGAGTATTTTATTCTCCAAAATAAATGAAACCATTAACAACCCCGAAATAAGACAGGCCAAACAAGCGATATATAATAATTCGGCATTAAACGTTTTCTTATTTAATTTACCAGCGTACCTTGTAAGATTAGTGAGATTACGTAATGTTACCACGCTGGAAGATGCTTTAAAAACCGTGTTGGAAGAACAAAATTTTCAAACGGTTTATGATAGTAAGAACCCAAGGTCCAATCAAAATTTTAGACCTAATTATAATAATTTTAATTCATTTCAAAATAGGAATTTTTATCCGAGACAAGTTAATAATTTTAATTCTCCAACCCATAACGTCCAAATGAACTCGAATGCATCCAATTATCAAAATAGTTCAAATAATAATTCTTTCCTATTTAGAAATGATAGAACATTAAATAATCGAAACAATTATAACACGGTATTTAGGTCACCAGTAAAACAGTCGTCGTCACAGCAGCGTCGGCATTTTACGAACAATGGATTACAATACCAAGAATCGCCCATGCCATCGACCTCCAATACCGATATTACGATGAGAACAGCCAGTTCAAGACGCGTTAATTATACTAATATTGATAATATTCAACCGTCTTGTTCATATGACTGTGAATCGAACCCGACTAGTTCAAACCATGATCAGATAAGAAATTTTTTTATGATAGCCACAACAATACCGAATAAGAATAATGAATCGTCTAGAATAAGAATTAATGCTCTTGACGATGACCTCGACTCGACTTTGGTTAATATTGACGATAATGACGAAAGACTTCAAAAAGTGATACAAGAACTTAATGACGAGTTTGTGACGGTTAGGAACAAAAAGCCTCAGCCCGATATGTCATTGTCTGATTTAGAAAATGAAAATAGAATGGATATCTCTGACACAGAATGTGAGGAACCGATAGAACTGGTAGAAATTTCAGACGACGGTGCTACCGCTAATTCAGTGTCAAATAGGGAACATGAGGGAATACCTATTTTAAACGAAGCTATAGATTGTAAACCACGACAAATATTAGTGTTCACTTGGTTCATTGACAAAATTTCAGTTAAAGATATTTCAAATAGAAAGCAACGCATATTAGAAGTACATATGCCACTGAATAAAGAAAGTCTAGTGAAGGATTTCTTTAAGGAATATGTAGATTTTAAATATAAATATTATATATATTTTGAAAGTCCTGAATTTAGAAGGATATTTTCAAAGGTAGTTATAGAATTATACAAAAAGGGAACTTGTAACTTAGTAGAGTGTACAGAAAGAATCGTTAACCTGACTGACTCAGAAGTTGACCAGAGAGACGTAATAATAAAATACCATGAGGGTAAAACTTGTCATAGGGGTATAAACGAAACATTAACTAAGCTTAAAAGAGATTATTGGTGGACAAATATGAAAGAAACCGTGACCGCTGTAATCAATGCTTGTGAACAGTGTAAAAAAATGAAGTATGATCGGAAACCATTAAATCCTTGTATTCAGTTAACGCAAAATCAGTATTCTCCGTTTCAAGAAGTTTTTATGGATCTTCTGTTTATTGAAAAGAAATATTATCTAACTATTGTCGATGCTTTTAGTAAATTAGGACAAGCTATTAGTATTCCAAATCGGAGTACTCCTGAAGTAGTTAGAGCTCTCATAAAATACTTTAGCATGTATGGATTACAAAAAAAGTAAATAGTGACTCTGGTGCGGAATTTAATAATGAATTAATAAAGGAACTTTTAAAGTTGTACAAAATAGAATTCCACATTGGAACTCCGAATAATCCTAGTTCGATGGCCATTGTGGAAAGATTTCATTCAACTATTATTGAAATATACCGTTTGGCTAAATATGATAAAAATGAACTTGACGCTTGTTCTGTAATGACATATGCAATCATGGCATACAACAATAGCATTCATTCAGCAACTGAATTCACTCCTTTCGAGATTGTTTTTGGAAACACTGATAGTGGGAATGTGTTCGATATTAATAGAGAACACAATCTAATGCAAAAGTTATTACAAGACCATAGGAAACGTCTCAAAGTTCTTTACGAATATGTCGCGGACAAATTAAAAGAGGATAAGATTAAAGTTAGGAACAAGAGAGGTGGTGAAGAAATATCTAATATTAAAGAAGGTGATACTATTTTCATGAAAACTACTAGAACAAGAAAAGCTAAAGAAATGCCGCGTTATGAGAAAGCAAAAGTAGTGGGAAAATCGAATCATAACATTGTACCGGTAGAGTTGAATAAAAGAAAAACCAGAGTAGCTGCTAAAAATATAAAACGTCCTCCCCAGGTCATGGCTAGTACTCCTGATACTAGAGAGCCAAGTCCACAGCCTGGAACTTCGAAAGATGGACCAGAATCCAGGAATCATCCCAATGAAATTTGGAGTAGCAGTAATGAAGAATAGTTATTGGACAGTTTTTAAAACAGTAGACATTAAAACTTTAGGTATACAAATAAGTAATAATATAGAACTATATAATAAATTAAATGAATTAATAATGGTTAATTACTTAGATAAGGAATTAGTTGTAATAAGAGTTCAAATAGATACATTAATTAAAATAGTAGAAAATAAGTTTCACCAGTTACTTCCATACAGTATGAGGAAACGTGCTATTTTTAGTCCTTTGGGTTCTTTAGTAAAAGTCATAACTGGAAATTTAGACGAGGAAGATGCTGTTAAATTTAATGAGGAAATTAGTAAGATAAGTAATAGAGAACACTTGACGGAAATTAAAGTATCTTCTATGCACAAAGCATTTGCTACTTTAGCCAATATATCCGAGATAATGAATCATAATATAGAAAATTTACATTTTAAAACAAATGAGTTTGATAAAGTTGTCGAAAAAGAAATTAAAATTAGTAATGTCATTCGTACTATGAATAGTTTATACCAGATTCTAAATAACTTTCGTTACATTTATGAGAGCATACAAGAAATTGAAACTGCTATTGCATTTAGTAAATTGCACACCTTACACCAATCTATTATTAATTCTACAGAGTTATTAGGCGTTTTTAAAGTGATAGAAAAACATGCACAAACAATTTATCCAGTAACAAAAAACAACTTACTTAAATTAGAACGTAATATTATATTAAAGTCTTATATTGATAAGAATAAATTAGTATTTGTATTAGAAATTCCTTTGATAGAATCAGAAACGTATAACTATTACAAGGTTACTCCTATTCCTATAACAAAATCCTCTAAAACTTACACAATTATTCCTAAATATCCTTACCTTTTGGTGAATGGTTTGAAATACAGAAATGTGTTGAGCCCTTGCGAGAGTATAGAAGACAACAAATACTTATGTTCAGAAGAAAATATGGCAACAGACAATGAGGAAACATGTATCGAGGAATTAATGTTAATAAAGAATAATTACAGCCTATGTCATCAACATCAAATACGAATTGAGAAGCTAAAAATCCAGAAGATAATGAACAATAGCTGGTTGATATTCACAGCAGATAAGATAATTTTGTCGGAACACTGCAGAAACGACGTCCGTCGATTCAGTTTACTGGGGACTTACATCGTGGCGCCAAGTCAAGGGTGCAACATGCAAATTGGCAGAACAATCTTCGGTCAATCAAGCAATGTATCGGATGTGAATATACAGATGCCACTGGTGGTGATTCCCGAACTTCAGGAAGATTTAGCAACGGCAGATAAAAAGTTAGATTTGACAAACGTGGACTTCAGTGACGTAAAAGAAATGTTAAATAATGTGAGAAATAGCAATAGTGAAATAGTGGTGGAAAGTGTGGTGACACATAACATAAGTGTATGGACATTAGTTCTTTATTTTATAGTAGTAATAATAGTAATTGTTATAATATTAAAGTTTAAATTGTATTCTATTTGCAATAAAAGAAATTCTCCGAAGTCACCTTTAGCCCCTTCGGATAATTTCTCTCTTAGGGAGGGAGGAGTTAAGAGTACCAACCCTATTAATATATGCTTTGCTAGCACTAAGCCGAATGTAGGTCGTGCGTCAGCAACGACCAATACTTAGTAAGTAAATCTGAATGTATAAATGCACGAAGAAATAGATATTAAGTTGATTATTGTTTAGTTCTTAATTAAGTGCTGTCACTCTGTTGATTTAAATAAATTATTTTTAAACCAAAAGTCCGTTGCGCTTACGCTACGTCACCGATCTCGTCAGAGAGATGTGAGACGCAGTATGCGTTCTGTCCCATTCTAAGGCACCTGTTCTGCGTCACCTATCACCTATATTACGTCATCGTGTGTTAGGTTTATTTTCGTTACGGAATTTCTTGATTCGCTCGCTGCGCTCAAAGCCCGCGATAAAATCTATACAATAGCTTAAAAATTTAGTTTTAGCAAGCTTTCTGTGTTGCGACTTCAATATAATAGAATTCAAAGAGTCCCATGTGTCTGAACAACATGAGAGTAAGAGCAAAATAAACTCACTGGGAGTCACGCGGCTCGAAGTACTGGCGATGGCACCGTTCTTCGTCTTCTTCCCGACTCCTTTTCCTGTAAACATTCCAGACATTCAACACACATTCTTCACATTCAACCAATCTCCTGGAACCCACCCACCTTTGCTGTGAGCGTTGAGCGGGGCGTCGCTGTCCCACGAGTCGTCGTGTCGCGGATCCGTCGTCCGCCGTGACGTCACAGCCAACGTCTCGCACTCGGAGGACGACGACGGCAACTTCGCCTTCACCGAGCCGTTTGTCTCTTCTGAATGTTAAATATTTTTGAGACTTTTCAAGCGCCAGACGCGATGGCGTAAAGAACTTCTTTAACTCACCGAGTGCTCGTCTGGTCGGTCTCGAGTGCCTGACCCGTCGATGCCTCGTGGAGCGGCGCGTGCTCCGGGTTTCGACCGGCATCCGGGTCCACAGCGCTTCGAATAGAGAGGACAGACGGACCGTCATTGAGTATATCTGAAATAATGCTTTTTGTTTATTAGCGAATTCTCCAATTCTGAAGCCACACGACATCTTTGTCAAAATGGCTCCAACAGTTTAGGAGTTTACAACACACAAAGAATTATATATTATATGCCCACTATGCCTACTAATAACGATATCTTTTCTCCGACATAATATACTCAAACTTAAATCTATATATCTATATACGCTTCAGGCAGAGAACAGAGCTTTGTGGAGTCATCTTAATGCCCTGGATCAGCGTTCAAGGTCCTGTAATATAGAAATTCAATGTGTCCCTGAAAATAAACAGGAAAATTTAATAAACACTGTAATGCAGCTAGGAAAAGTGATCAAGTGCCCTATTAGCGAGACGCAAATTCACTACTGCTCCCGACTAGCTAAGATGAACAACTCTAGTCCTCGCCCCCGTTCAATACTCGTGAAATTTAATAGCCCACGTCTTCGTGACGAGTTTCTAGCAGCAACTAGTAAATTTAACAAACACAATCGTGAAGACAAGTTGAATACCAGTCATTTGGGTATTGGTGCTAACAGGAAGGCTGCTATTTATGTAGCGGAACACCTTACCCATGAGAACAAGCGCTTGCACGCAGCTGCCCGTTCTAAAGCCAAAGAACTTGGATATAAATTTGTTTGGGTGCGAGACGCGAGGATATACATGCGGAAGGATGAGCAGTCAAGTCATATCTACGTTAAAGACATTGATTTAGTAAATAAGTTGTCATAATGCCGCTAAATTTGACATTGTTTTTTACTAAGGGCATCTTAAACTGTTTTTATCAAAATGTTAGAGGATTAAAAACCAAAACTATTGAACTATTTAGTAATGTTTTGTGCTGTAATTTTGATGTAATAGTTTTTACAGAGACGTGGTTAAACAGCAGTGTATCGGATAATGAATTATTTGACGATCGTTATGTAGTGTATAGGCGCGATCGGGAAAGCAGTGGTTTTCACAGCAGTAAACTAGGGGGTGGGGTATTGATAGCTGTTTCCAAGCGCTTTCAGTCACACCGTATTTGTGCCTACGAATCAGACTGTGAGGATATCTGGGTTAAGCTGGAACTAATTAACAGTAAGGGTGAAATCGATCTTTTGTACATATGTGCTGCGTATATTCCCCCTCCTGTACAAAAGCATATTTTAAAGCACTTTATTCATAACGCTAATTGTATTATTGAAAATCTCAGCTCTAACATCATCGTTCTTGGTGATTTTAACATGAGTAGCCTATGTTGGAACGGGACACTTAATTCCACGTTAATACCAATAACGACAAATAGTATGTTAAATAACATGATTATAGACTTTATGTCGTTAAATAATCTTTCACAATTTAATAATTGCCTTAACAGCAAAAACCGAATTCTAGATCTAATAATGAGCTCTATGGTAATCTCTCATGTAAGTGAGAGCAAAGATCCTCTTTCAAGTGTTGACCCTCTGCATCCTCCGATTGAATTTTGTATTGATATTGTCCATAAAGAAAAACTCAATTCCCATGAAGAAGCCAGGTTTCGATTCCATAAAGCAGATTATGAAAAAATTACAAGTGATCTAAATAATATTCCTTGGCACACTGACCTTTCCAATTGTGCTAGCGTTGACGATATGGTAGCACAGTTCTATAAAATTCTTAGAGTTATAATATCTAAACATGTTCCAAAAATCCAAACCACGTTCTTGTAAATATCCAACATGGTTCTCCGCGGCATTGGTGAAGGTAATCAACGAAAAATTCAAATATCGCACCAAATATCGCAAATACGGCAATCCTCGTGATTTAATTACTTTTGAAATGCTACGGGAAAGATGTACAAAACTCCATAACTTAAGCTATAGATTATATTTAAAACGCTTAGAGACTTCATTATCTACGAATCCAAAACTTATATGGAGCTTTATCAAGCAAAAAAGAGGAAGGATAAGCTCTTACCCTGCCCGGATGTCTTTAGGTGATGAAGTAGCTTCGTCGGGGTCAGACATTTGCAATCTTTTCGCATCACATTTTTCTTCGGTATACAACTCGGACAACATATCGATCAGTGGCCAGTCTAGTTCGTTAACCAATTGTTTAACTTCAATATCGGTAACTACTGATCAAGTTTTCAGAGTTTTAAAAGACTTGACCCTTCGAAAGGTGCTGGTTCCGATGGAATACCTTCTATTTTTGCGATAAAATGTGCTAGTGAACTAGCACTACCACTCAGCATTATTATTAATAGCTCTCTTAACTCTGGAATATTCCCAACGGTTTGGAAAAGTGCTCTTGTAATACCATTGTTCAAAAGTGGTGACACGAGTACGGTATTAAATTATAGACCTATATCTATACTTCCAACTTTCGCGAAGGTTTTTGAATCTATTTTGTGCCCAATAATATATAATCACTTCAAACATTTTATCGCAGCTGAACAGCATGGATTCGTTAAGTCACGTTCCACGTCGACTAATTTGGTTTCCTTCGTGGAGGATCTTGCTGAGGGGGTTGATCGTGGGCAATCATATGATGCAATATACACCGATTTCAGCAAGGCCTTCGACAGGGTGAGCCATGTTATGTTGATACACAAACTCTCCTCTATTGGAATTGATGGCATATTTTTAAATTGGTGCAGATCATACCTGTCAAATAGGCAGTCAGTAGTTGTAGTTGGTGGGTACAAATCCAAAGAATTCACTGCCATATCTGGAGTGCCTCAAGGGTCACACTTAGGTCCATTATTCTTTAATATCTTCATCAACGACATCGGAAACTGCGTTCAAGGGTCTAAATTCTTGATGTTCGCTGATGATTTAAAATTATATAGGACTGTGAACTCACCCGACGAAGCAATGTCACTGCAAAATGATCTGGACAATTTGATAATGTGGTGTAGTTTAAACGGAATGAATTTGAATCCTGAAAAATGTCATGTTGTTCGATTCAGCAGGAAAAAACGCTCGCCAACCAGAGTCTATCATATTAATCAGGCATTACTTAAGGAAGTCAGCCATATTCGGGATTTAGGTGTGATTCTGGATGGTAAATTGCGTTTTAACTTGCATGTTGATGATATTACAAATAGGGCTTTTAGGATGTTGGGCTTCGTCCTGCGTAATTGTAAGGAATTTAGGAATCCCAGCACTAAAGTTACAATTTACACATGTCTCGTACGTAGTATTCTCGAATATTGCAGTCCTGTGTGGAATCCGCATTACGGTATCTATATCAAGCGCTTAGAGAATGTACAGAAGCGATTTTTATGGCACCTATCCTATGGTTGCAACATGGCTAGGAAACTTCCTAGTTACAACGATCGTCTATTACATTTTCACCTTAAATCACTTCGTCATCGTAGAGAGCTGCTTGATATCATGTTTCTGTATAAACTTATAAATGGAATTTTGGATACCCCTGATATCTTGTCCAGAGTAAACATTTCTGTTCCTAAAAAGCTGCAACGATTTGCAAAGCCTCCTTTCAGAATTAAGTTTGCAAAATCAAATCTGGGTCAGAATGCTCCATTAAATAGATCTTTAAGGAGTTATAATTTAATTCATAGCGTTGAAATTGATGGTGGTATTGGATCGCAATGGGGGGGTCGTGAATTCCCCCAAATAGATATGTTTTCAAACACCCCATCAATTTTCAAAAAAGTTAGCGGCTCAGCTGATTACTCATTAAGATTTTATCGGGGTTATTCAATTAACTTAATTAATTTTGTAATGTTTTTATTTTGGTTTATCTTAACTTAATTTTTTCTTATTTTAATGTACTTATAAAAATTTAGAATGTGGTATGCGCCTATAATTGGGGTAGCACTTGGCTTGTGTTTGTGTTACATTACTTGTATTAGTGTCTACTTTGTTGGTGCATAAAATAAATAAATAAATAAATAAATAAAATAACTAAATATGTATCTAAAAATGTTACGTTGGTTTGTATACGCTTCAAAAACTCAAAAGTTCTGCACCGAGCTGAAGTATAATCAGCTTCAAGGATTTGGCAAAATTAAACTTATATGAAATGTTTACTTTGTTTTGTTTCTCATTTCTCAACCATTCAATCTCAATGTGCTACTGCGAATCACACACATATACTTATAAAATGAAAGAAGAGTTTACCCGACTCCTTTTATTCGTGTTGTAGAGTCTGCTATTGGTGAACACCAGCCGGACGTCCGCCGCGACCTCGTCCGCGTTCGCGTATCCGTTGCTCTCCAGCTTCTGCTGGACGCTGCCCAAATCCATCGGCCGGGCTATCACCGAGTTGTAGTCTGGAAGAGCTTTTCACTTTCAATAAAACGATACCCAAACCAAAATAGAAGGCTCACCTGATGTTAAGCGATACCGCCCAAGGGCACTGTACCTGGACCCTTCTAATACTTTTTTATATTATTAAAAGTGAATATATTACATTAATTTCTTTAATTAAATTACACAATGTCAGAGCTATGGCTGTCAGCTGTCAACTGTCACTGTCATTCTGTCACAAGAGTCATAAGTTGACTACGTCAAAGTCTAAAACATCCAAAACCGTTAACATTTGCAATTTAATTGATTTGCCAAGTCATTATTATTAGTGTTGAACAAATTTGACTTTGACGTCAATTTATGACTTCTGACATAATGACAGTTGACAGCCATAGCTCTGACATTTATAATTAAATTATTCGTATCAATCATTTGTTCACCGCCCGTAGGGAATAAAACTAGCTGCACACGCTCTTTTCAGTAGCGTAGTTGTAATAGAAAAAGAAAGATTACCAGGCGCCATGCTGGGCGAGACGGGCTGCCTGAATGGCTCCGCGTCCGCCGAAGCCGACAGCTCCCGCAGAAGGCCGAGGCAGTGCTCCCGCCACGCCCCTTCGGACCTGGCGCGTTCCTCACGTCTGTTCTTCTATAAAGCAACCTTTATGGTTCACATTGACTGAATATAAAAAGCAACCACTGTGATGGAAATGATGGTACCTGGACTTGGAGCGGTTCCTCGTCCGACGAGTGGTAGGAAGCGGCCAACTCGTGGTACTTGGATACGACGTCTATGTTCTGCCAGGTGCTGTATCCAAGAATAATTTTATTATAATTTCGTCAATGACCATGCCCACACGAATCCCAACGAACATACCTTATAATGGACAAGAGCAAGTCCGTGACCAGCCTGGCCTGTCTCACGATGGGCGAATGGGACTTGTTGAACTGTTCGGCGTTGCTCGCCAAGTACCGCGCGTCGAACTGCGCGGCCGCCGCGCGTCGGTAGAACTGTACACCGCAAACCACAACTTTAATGACGTCACCGGGCATTTGTGAACAGCAAAGTGTGAACTACACTTAAAGTGGCACTGACTTGGTTGTCGAACCTGGCTCGGATCGTGGCCAAGTCGATGGGGTAGGGCACCACCAATGCGTACGAGGGGTACAGCTGCAGGTCCACGGGGGCCACGAAGGGCTCCGCCGCCGACAGAGACATCACCTGGAGAGAATTTACAAGAGTGTCCACTATTAAAAAAAAAACATGTGTGTGTACATGCGTTAGAAGTTATACTTTTTTGGCGTAACAATCTTTTCAAAAATTTTATTCTACGTTAGTAGAAAAAGCGACAGTAAAAATCAAAAATCATTTAATCATATAGGTAACACAATGTACACTTATGAACGTCAAAAAAGAAATATACATTAAATGCTTCTAATTTTAGATTTAGTTCTCAAATCAAGGGCGTAGAACGGAAGAGAGGAACTGGCAATAAACACTCCGCCACTCTTTTTAATCGCCTAGTTTTTTGTTTTACACAATGTTTGTAATGACCTGCACCATTACACCATGTTCCACATGACTTCTTAAGTAATAAATAATAATAAAATAAATTAAAAACAAAGATTTGTCCTCTATCAGCAGGAGGCATGGTGAAACAGGAGCCATTATACAGTAAAAGCGTGTTATATACGACACAAAAATATCACTATTATTTTGGAAGTCTAGCATGGTCATTGCATGGTCAAATTAAATTTTGGCCAAGGTCAACGAACCTGCGAAATATGAGCGGCGATGGCTTCGCAGGCGTCGGGCGGCCACTCGTGGGTCTCGTTGCGACACAGCACCGCTTCCAGCTCATGCGGCAACACCGCCACTGCCCCGCCCGGTTCGGCCGGTAGTCTACAGATTAGTTAACAAACATTATATTTAATCTTGATGACGTCATTACGTTTAACCGACAAGAACTCACCTCTCCGGGTCGAGCGGTTCCAGGTCCCAAGGCGAGAGCCGTTCCACTTCCCCATTGTCCCATCTCACTCGAAGCGATAGGAAATGAGCTGAAAAGGTTGTTTTCTATCGTTAGTTTCCGATTCCGGACCCAATCGTTCGAAGGACCAAAAATGGTTTTCATATTATTTCATTGATTATTGTCCAAACTAGACGTTTTATTGAGTGAATTAAACTCCTAAAAAATTATTATGAAATGTTTGCCCCAAGTCCAATAATTGTTCCCCAACATTTCACGAGCACGGCAAAAGTCAAAATATTCCAATAAAGAAAAGGATAACATCGACTCACACGCAGCCGCCGCCGCCCATTCGTTAGTAGCCGAAGTCTGCGGTTGCGGGTTCGATCCAGGTAGACCTCCAACCGAGCTGATCCGCTCCAGGACTATACCCGTCCACCACGAATCGTCAATCATGCAGCGAAACCTGAAATCATTTGAATTGAAGAAACGCCCTACCAGCTCGACCGGTTCCAAGGCCGTCGAGAGACCTCACCTGTCCCCCTCCCCCCAATTCCTGGCCACCGCGGCCTCGTACTGGTGCCTCAGCACCAAGAAGTCGATGACGTCGGGCATGTCGTGGTATCGGACGCTGAAGCTGCCCTTCTCCACCTCCCGCGCCAGCTTCAGGCAGACCACCCTCGGGGGTTTTATCACGTACTTCATCCCCACCACCTTCACGGCTTCGCAGTCCTGGAACATAACGGATATGTCACACCGTTGCCTGCGCACGCGCACATTGTATTGATAAAGGGCTCCGCTCACGTTAATGTGCATCCGCTCCCACGGCTTGTCCCTCGCGTTCACCTTATAGAGATCCTTTTCACTCACAGCTTCGAAGTACCGTTGGTGACCCTGCAACGGACACCCCCTGGTCATATCTCAATACTCATTTGGAGTCACATCGCTGTGTTGCGATGTCATATTAACTCACCAATCGGAAGTACACGCATCTGTCCCCCATCTGGGGGTGGTAGGGGGCCTTGCGGGGCGACACGGCCGTCAACCATTCCCCCACGCGATACGCTTCGGGCAACTCAACGCCCGCGCTGGGGGCGGGGGCGGCGGCGGAAGTGGCGGAGGGGGCGGCGGCGACGGGGGCCGCGGAGGTGGCGGGGGCCGAACGCTTGCTCGTCACCGTGCTGGGACTGTACCTGTGTAAGAATTAAATCTAAATAAAACATCTTTGGGCAGGGATTCAGTAAGATTAGGTAAATTTATATGAAAATACCTAGTGCTGGGAACTGGTTTCCTCCTGGCTCTGGCGGGAGGCGCCAGCGCAGTCCCGGCTTCCCAATCCGAATACTGGGATGACTCGGACGAACTGAAATCAAGTTTGAAAACTCAAATCAAACATTTCCAAAAAAGAAGTTAAATCATCATTAATTTATCAAACAATATAGATTTTTATTCATCTCATCTTCGTTCAGTCTCGTGACACAAAACAATCACAGATCACGTTTTTTTTTTCTTTATGGCTCTGGCACGGTTTGTGCATTAGAAACTCGTTAGAGATCACGTTAAAAACTTGACTTTTGGTACGTGTTAACAAGCATGTGACGTCACAGTTTTGGTGCGACGCCATCTTGCCTAGAAACCAAGTGTTTAAATTCTCCAAAAATTACGTGATGTAATACATTAACGCTCACAAATAACCTATTGGTGATAGCGGAGTTCCGTGATAACCAGTCAAGGTGTACCATCCCGAAGACCTAGGTTCGACTCCGAGATAAAAACACTACTCGCCTGAATTGTAAAACAATATCAACGGTGACTTTAATAAATTAAATAGAAAATCTCACCTTTCACTCTTCACGGGAGACAGGTCCGACAAGTCCCTGAAAAATAATAAATCACCATAAATAACCACAACCTTTTTAGGTCTGGGCCTCAGATTTCTGTATCTGTGTCATGACTTGTCAATCTAATAGGCAAGTAGCTGATTAGCTGTATCTGACACACGCCGTCGACTTTTTGGGTCTAAGGCAAGTTTCTACACAATTTCCTTCACCGTTCGAGCGAATGTTAAATGCCCACATAGAAAGTCTATTGGTGCACAGAATCGAACCTACGACCTCAGGGGTGAGTCACTAAGCCAAATGAAAAATGTTAAACAGGCTACAGAATATCTCTAAAGTAATTAATTTAAATAATTAACGGCACAAATATAAGAGTATTTCCTCCAACTTCGATTTCGTTCCCTTTGGAGTAGTCTTGGGCTTCGAGGTTCAGATTTAAGGCACCTGGTAGATAGTGCCGGTGACCCCAGAGCTGGTGCTTTCCTTAACGAATAAGTTTAATGTTTAAAGAACTTTATTTCTCATTACAAAAATTTTTTTTTTTTATTTACATGAGAAATTTAATATTAAGTATATATACGAACGAGATACACGTCGCCATCAGCTAGCCCAATTCTAGTCTAATGGGCCCATTCTGATGTGTGTCTTTAATGCCCTTTTGAACTGATCAATCACGCTAATGTTACGAAGCTTAGACGGCAACCGATTAAACAATTGCACACCCTCATACCTAATAGATCTCTTTAAATAATTTGTGCGCGGCTTTGGCAAGATAAGCAAACTCGCTCGACGAGTATTGCGTGTAGTGGTGTATTTGATTTTATTAAATGATAAGTTACTATGTAGAGAGTTATTTAAAATTTTTTTAATAAGGATACAGGTGCTATAAACATATAGTTGTTTAATCGTCATAATTTTAGTTTCTTGGTAGATTTTATTAGTAGGTGTTAAAAAATTGTATCTGAATAGTGCTTTTATTAATTTATTTTGTAGTGTTTGTATTGTAGAAATTTTGTTTTTGCATGCTGTACCCCATATTTCAATTAGGTATATGAAATGTGGCTTGACTAAACAATTATAGATCAAATGACGTACAGATTGCGGAATGCATTTAGATATTGACCAAAATCTGCCTATAAGTGATTTTAGTTTGGTAATTATGTGTGATATATGAAAGTTCCATTTTAAATTTGTATCCATTCTAAGACCCAGATATTTCTCCCATTTTTTGTTATTGATTTCAACGTCTTGAACTTTAAGCGGTTGAAAGATAGGAATGAGTTTATTTGTTGCCTTGAATATTACATAAGATGTTTTTGAAATATTAATTGTTAGTAGATTTTGTTGAAACCAAGAAGATAGAACATTTAGGTCTGATTGAGCTTGAGCAACCATAATCTGGATATTTGAACCAAAGTAAAATAAGCAGGTGTCATCAGCGTAGAGAGTGATTCGGCCGTGTAAACCGAGTTCGTGAATGTTGTTAATATATATTAAAAATAACAATGGACCTAATATAGATCCTTGTGGGACGCCGCATGTTATTGGTATTTCTGAACTTTGAGCATTACCTATTTTTACTATCTGGGTTCTGTTTGATAGATATGACTTGAATAATTTTAGTGCACGATCTTTTATTCCTATGCATTCTAATTTTTTAAGCAATAAGTTGTGGCTTACGGTGTCAAACGCTTTTTTCAGATCAATAAAGACACCCAGCACCATTTTCTTAGAGTCAATATTTTGTTTTATGTCGCTAACGAGATCGGCTGTGGCTGATAAAGTGCTGCTTTTTGATCTAAAACCATATTGGCGTTTAAAAATGAAATTGTTAGTTTGCAAGTAAGTGTCAAGTCGTGAGTAAATAATCTTTTCTAATATTTTTGATATTGTAGGTAGAATAGATATTGGTCTGTAATTGCCGGGTTCGGTTTTGGGGCCAGATTTATGGATAGGAGCAACTCTGGCCTTTTTAAGAGAATCCGGAAATTCACCATTATGCAGCAGCTTATTAAAGCAGATCGAGAGATATTCAGAAATATGATCAACTACGCATTTTATTGTTTTAGTATTGATCCCATCTATTCCACTACTACAATTCGTGTTTAGTGTTTTTATTATATTAGTGATTTCAAGTGTTGTGCATGGATTAAAGTTAGATAGTTCAGAGTTAAGACTTTGAGGAAGTGCTAGTGTAAAATTAATGTGAAATTGTGTTGGTATTTCATTGGCTAGTTTTAGCACTATGGTAGAAAAGTATGTATTAAAAGCAGCACAAATATCGGTTGTTTGAGTTAACTCTTTAGTGTCTATAATAAGTTTGGAAGGTGTGCAATCTTTATTTAGCTTGTTACTAGCCAATTTATTTATTAGACTCCACATTTTTTTAGGGTTTTTAGCGTGTTTAATAAATTCGTTGGAGAAGTAATTATCTTTAGTTTCCCTTATTTTCCTTTTGACCGTATCTCTTGTAGTAGTATATTGTGCTTGAACAACTATATTTGTAGGATCTTTTTCAGTTCAGCCCATAATTGGTTTCTAAAGTGAATTGCACTAATGACTTCTCCACTTATCCAATCTTTCTGAGGTGGATTAAGTATCTTTTTCTTTACTTGTTTGCATTTCCTTACACAGTCCTTAATCGTATCTTCTAGTAAAGAATAATCAAGTGTTGCTACATCTAAATTGTAGGTCGTGAATAGTTTGTTAAATTTAGCATAGTCAATGGCTTCATATTCAGAGTATATTAACTGCGGGGCCTTGGATTTTTTTAACTCGATATAAAGTTGCCTATGGTCGGACATTCCTGTCTCAATAAATGCCATATGAAAACGGTCACTTCTTAAATTTGAGCACACGTGGTCGATTATTGATTTACGTGTTTTCGAGTCACGTGTACAATATTTTTCCTAATTTTATTTATGATGTTATATCCAGCCTCGTCCATTACATCCATATACTGCTTAGTTTGTTTTTCATTCTTTTTCACTAGATCTATATTAAAATCCCCAAAGACTACAGCCCTCTTTCTTTCTCTTAGTTGCAAGCGAAGTTCTTCCAAAAACTTTGAGAAGTTTGTATCTCCAGGATTATACACAAGTCCAATTTCGGTGGCATATCTGTCTAATTTGACCCATAGGTAGTTGTTGCCATCTTTATATGTTGACTCCGACAAACTATGTCTAATACTGTTATGGACATAAGTTGAGACTCCACCACCTCTAAAATCCGATCTATAATTGAAATAATGAGTATAGTTTGGTAGACTCATCTCTTGGGCCTGAGTTTCATTAGTGATCCATGTTTCTGTAATGAGTACGATATGAACAGTTTTAGAAATTGTTTTTAAAATGCATTTGAGTTCATTAAATTTGCCTTTTGCTCGGATACTCCTAGCATTAAGGTATAAAAACGATAAGCGTGACTTGTGTGGTTGTAGCTGATTATGGTTTTGCAAAACTTCATAGGTATTTGTATCTGTGTTGAGGCGTTTGGTTGTATTTGTTACTTCGAGTTTTTTGGAGACATTTTGGTAATAGTGGGTATTCCAGATCTGTATTTAATAGTGATGTCAGTATCTCCCGCAGCCTGACGTCGCACTAGTTCATTTTTTTAAATTTTGCAAATATTTTTGCTGAGCTGGAGTTAAGTCTGAATAAATTTTAATGGCTTCTGGAAATTTAGACTTGTTACGTAATAAGTATTTAGCCGTAGTATTTGTTTCGTAACAAACTTTGATTCTACGGTTTTTGCCTGGATTAAATTTTCCTATACGAAAGACCTTAAGGGGTTTTGGTAGACTGGGGTTTATGGTGGAAATCAGTTGTATTATCTTATCTTCATCCTTTAACGGTCCTTCCTCTGCGTTGATCGCTATTTGTTCAGGTATACCTGCAATAATGAGGTTTTTCTCCCTTTGATTGCGATCTCGAACCTCATTGATCAGATTTTCATTAGAAAGATGCTTGTCGATAAAATTGTTTGGCAAAGATTCATTGTTAGCCGTTTGATCTTCCACTTGCGACAGTCTGCCCTCCCAGGTACTCATACGAGCTTCAAGAGAGATTATGTCATCCCTAAATTTCCGCGTCACTTCGAAAATTGCAGCGTTGAGGTCGTCCCGCCATTGCTGCCTCAGATCTGCGAGTTTAGTATCCATATATTTTGTCAGCATTTCAGTATCGACGTTTAATGATGATGCTAAACTTGTTTTCGGCGACACGGATGAAGTAGGATCTTTTTGCTCTTGCACGCCGAGCACTTCCACTTTTTCCTATTCATCGGTAGAATTTTTTTAAAATCAGCTTCAGATAGATCAGCGCAGAAGAAATGCAACACCGTGAGACAAGATGTGCATTTAATCAATTCAGTATCAGAGGCATTTTTTAGGCATTTACCACAATCCATCTTGGAATATTATAAAATTAAAAAAAAAAAAAAAAGTATTCGTTTCGTAGGTATGTGCGCGCCAGGATTTGATCCACAATCGACAGTGTGTATGGTGTTCCTAACAACTTGTTACAAGTGCTAACCAATTCATTACTTGACTTGCGAATAAATCGTATATAATACAATTACGATTTGTCCAAAACAGTGTTTAGGTTTTATTTTAAAGTACTTGATTAGCACAAGACACTTTTAAAAGTCACTTCACTATTTTATGTCAGTTTTTTGCAACAATTACTCTGATGTTTAACCACAACCAAACGAGAAATGTCCATCGCGGTATGGCGGATAACAAATTGTTCGATCACGACTAACGAATCACTGTTTAATACACTATATTGATTGTTCACAACTTATTACGTGAAAACTGTTGCTTAAAATGTCATAGTTCCCGTGTTTTAACCTCTTTTACACACTAGTTCTATTTTTAATTTAAATAAATTTACGGAGGTAATGTTAACTGTGACGCGGTACCCGCTCAATTGACGCGGTACCCGCTCAATAGTAAGCGAGGAAATGAAAAAGTATATTTTCTATTTCAATGATTACTATGAAGGTTAAGAAAATTGTCAATACTGTATATTTCGTCGTCAACAGTATTACAAGGCAGCCATTTCAAAATAATATAACCATGTTAGTTTTTGTCATAACTATTTTAATTCATATTCTGTTATTATGAAAATTGGCATACAAGCAAACAAAAGGGTTTGTTTTGAAACAAAATAAAAATTACCGACTGATTAATTTGAAATTTAAAAATTGGATTTTTTTTAATGTAGCCGTAATATTTAGTCAATGTTGTATCCAAATATGATAAAAAGTAGATTTTGGATTTTTTTCAAATCCGACATCTTTTTACGATCATGACGATTTCATTGATATGATTACTAATAAACAGGCCATATGAAAATAAATAAACCATAAAGTCGTGAATAATACACACTCGCTACAACCATAAGTGGGTTTTTGGTCTAACACTGCATTTCTGGATCATTTTTATTTCATAGACAAGTAGATGATCAGCCATCTGTGCCTGACACATGTCTGTTTCCTTGACGGGTTTCCATCACCCATTGATGCACAGGTGTGGAACTTCTGAACCTCAAAGCTAAAAGTCCCAGGCAGCACATAGGCCGACATTTTGAAATGGTGAATGTGAATACATCAATGGTTAGCCAAAATCGGGTCAAGGACAAAATATAATTTTGAATAAAGAGATATCATTTTTAATGACATTTACCCATATTTAATTTTTTTTTCAACACGGTCGGATAGTTACATGTATCAACACAGGTGTTTTCAATTTACCTATTTTAAATTCAAATTCAAAATCTAAATCATATAGGTAACACAATGTACACTTATGAACATCAAAAAAGAAATATTTACTTTGAATAGCAAAAATTTTCAAAATACTTGACAGATTTATTTTTAATTTCCGGGTATAACCATAACTTGCCCTATCCCCCGACTTCGGCTTGATGTTGACTTATGGAACCAGGTGTTCCATTGTATATTTTTTTCTCATTCCTTCACATTAAGCGATAATATAACCATCTGAATTTTTCGAACAACAATTGATTGAAAGAATTGTATGCCATTGACAAAGATTCCTCTGGCACAGAAGTAGGTTTTAAGTGTAAAAAAGAATGAAAACGCCATACGTGTAAGAATTGGAGTGGGAAGAGTTCCTCGCAACCCTGGCCCTAGGTCTAGGCCTGGGCCTGGTCCGCGGTCTTGGGCCTTCCGATCGGGAGGAGTGAGAGGACAGGCTGACGGAGGAGTCCGACGTCGAATTGGAACTGTCCGTTGCCTCTTCTTCGCACGCGTCTTCGCGAACCTCCTGAAGCATTTCGAAAATAAAAAAGTACACATGTCAGAAGTGAAACTTTTTTGTAAATTAATTATTACTAAGGTAAAAGCCCCAATAGATGATCATGTACCAGTATATGATCACTCCATTTATTTGTATATCTATATTCACACTGTATACGTACTAATGATAATATAAATAAATACAAATTTAATGATTTTTTTTTAATTTATTTCTTCGATAATAAAAACACGTGGCATTTTAATTTACAATTCGTCATTTGAAATTTCAATACATTATTTTGCATAAAATTTAAAATACTAATATTTCATAAATTCTCTTTACGAAATTTTACTCAATCGCTCTTTCCCTTTTCTTCGACAAAAACGCTGCACATCTCCGTGACGTTCCGTGAAAATTTACCCTCATGCCCCTAAAAAAGTTTCACTTCCTTCCATCCACCACAAATTATAATACAATTACCGCCAAGAGACAAAATGACCGACGCCAATGTTGGCACATAAAAATAAAAACAATTTGAAAACATGATCAAAAACAAACCCACTCACAGTATTGGGCTGCGGAGGCTGCGGCCTGGCTCTGGGCGCCGGAGCCCTGGGCCTTCGGCCCGGCTTCCTCCTGGGCCCGCTGTCGGCCCCCGGAATGGAGATCATGACCGGCCGCCGTCTCATTTCCCGACGGTACCAGGACATCTCCAGGTTATTCAGCTCCACGCTGAAATCGGTTATACGTTGTATGGGCTTTGCAAATTTCGTAAAAGGTGTGGTGAAGGTCAGCAAATGAGCAATACCTGGCCTTCTCCAGCAGCTGCCTCTGCGCCGGGGGCAGGGGCAGCAAGATGGGGCGCGTGCTGAGGGGCACGTCCAAGGGCTGCCACGACCCCGCCGTGTGGCGGACGCCTTCGCCCCTCCATACGCCTGCCACCATTCCATCATTATTATTAATTTAAATCTCATTAAACAAGATCAGTACGCGTATGAAATATTTGCACGAGAGACAATTACCGGCCGCCTGAGGCGCCTGCGCAGGGGGCGTGGCCGGGTCCGCGGCCAACGCCTCGATCATGGCGTCCAGCCTGCTCCTCGCCGCGTCCGCGTGAGGGATCAGCTGGGACAGCGCCAAGTTCTCCCTCCCGGGGACCAGGCGCTGGAACTCCGGAGGGTGGGGAGCCCCCTCGACGTCCACGAGGAAGGGGGGCGGCATCAGGTGTGGGGGAATCTCTGTCTGCTCGTCCAGCGCTCCGCCGAGAGCGTCTCGGACTGAAATTTTTAATTATTTTGATTATTTTTCCGACCCAAATATCGACCAATAGAATTGCACCATTCGACGTCACGTGGTACAACCTACATGGTATTATACTGATAATTTTTTGAAAATTTTCTCTGGTAGTTGCTTCAAGAAAAGTATTAAGTAGTTGTTTTATTCATTATGAAATTCTTATTTGTTAACTGTACATTTCGTCTCATGGTGCAATTCTATTGGCCGACATTTGGGTCGGAAAAATAATCCCCCGAATACCACACGAGCTTCAAAATTTATTTATTTTGAAGCTCGTGTGGTATTATAAGTGAATATCACCACTAGAGAAGAGAGAATTGTCTAGAATAAAATTAATGAAAGTAAGGTCTTCTCACCCAGCGGCCTGTAGTCCGTGTGGAAGAAGAGCTCGGGGGGCAGCTGGCCCAACAGACGATGCCCCTGGCCCAGCCCCAGCAGCAGCACGTGACCGTGGGAGTCGGAGGCCGCGATGGTGTTCCCTTCGCCCCACTTGGCGTCGAAGATGGCTCCCTCGCCCTGGCCCTCGATCACGTTGTGGAACTGGGCCAGCACCTGTAGCACATTCAAAGAACCTTTAAAAAAGGGAAGCATAAGGACTTGGTAGCCATTAAAAAGGTTTGCCAAGATTATGTAAATTTTATGTCTCATTTAGTCACTAGATGGCGCTGCCGGCATTAAGGTCAAAGGCATTTCATTACATTTAATTTCAATTCATTTCATCCTCCCACAATTAACTCATTTATTATTAATGTTCTTTGGCCACCATAACCCACCTCTCCGTTGGCAGCGTCCCACACGAAGAGCTGTCCGTCGTGTCCGGCCGACAGGAGGATGCCGGGCAGGAAGGGATGCGCCTCCAGCACGTACGCTTCGTCGCGGTGACCCGACAGCACGCGCACTTGCGTACACGTACGCGAACACCAAACCTACGAAAAACTTTAACTTTTTAAATATTTCCTTCAATTGTTATCAAAAGGAAACTCGCGAGCATTCTGCCTTTATTGTCTAACGGCTGTCAAACTTGGAGATTAAAGCAATAACCAAAAAACTTGAAACATGTCAGAATGCAATGAATAGAAACATTCTGACAGAATAAACATCATCATCGTCAACACAGTCAGAAACTGATGGTGCCATTTGAAGGCAACAAAAGGTAAACAGACAAGGTTGTCGAGGGAATGTTATTCAACTATATTTAAGTTAATTTTTTCAATACTAAACATGTATATTCTAGATTTAGTACAATCTTGTCTGAATAAAGGAAAGAGCAGTGTTAGCCTAGTTGTCTTAGGTTCGATCCCCGTCTGTGCACCAATGGCCTTTCTTTCTATGTGCGCATTTAACATTTGCTCAAACGGTGAAGGAAAACATTGTGAGGAAACCGACATGTCTCAGACACAAAAAGTCGACGGCGTGTGTCAGCCACTTGAGGCTGATCACCTACTTGCCTATTAGATTACCAAATGATCATGAAACAGATTCAAAAATCTGAGGCCAAGACCTAGAGGTTGTAGCGCCACTGATTTATTTTTTATTTATTTATGAATATTCTTTTTTTTTATTAATAAGTTTTTAGCACATAATTAACATCTGCCCTTTATATATCTTTACAGTTTGGTTCAACAGAATTTGCACTATATACAGAGTGTTGCTTTTAATGGAAATATGGAATAAAAGGCTTAGTAATGCAAAGATATTCAACAAACTCACCCGCACTGTATTGTCCGAGACAGCAGTCATGACATATTCATCGCTGCAGTCCCAGCAGACCATAGTCACCTAGAATTATAACTTAATACACCACATCGCACAAATAATGCAAACGGCTGGACAGGTTTTGATGAAATCTTTTTTGTGTCCAACTGGATTCTAGAATGGTTTAGATTTACAATAACACGTTTTTTGCAGTGAAAACTTCTTTAGTAACGTGAATTGAAAGTTGATGAAACGAAAAAGCGATAGTAAGAAGAGACAGACACATTAATTCATAAGATTTGGGAGAAAATGAAATAGAAATACAGTGTAAACATTAAATTAGTGTGTATTTGATCATTTTCTGCATTAAAAGAAACATAGATGTGCAAAAAAATACATAAGAATTAATTCAATTCAATTATACAATTAGATGAAATTTATCAATTTTATTTACTGTACTTATGTACACGCGTTGGAAGTTATACTTGTTTGGCGTAACAAGATGAAAATCTTTTCAAACATTTTATTATTCGTTAGCAGAAAAAACTAAAATGTTGACTATAGCTAACTTCAGGGTGTCGGTTTCTTGTGACGGTGAGCGCGTGCATCGTAAAAATTTACTCTCATCCTTTGCCCCTAACGCGCCAAAAGAAGTATAACTTCAAAAATCTTATTTTTGTTCCTCCCATACAAAACCCCAGTTACATCTAATTATCAGGTACTACTCCACCACCCTATATATTGATACCTTCAATTTCTTTTGATCGTCGCCCGCGCACGTCTTCAAGAGCGAGTGCCGCCACTGAGTCGCGTACAGCGTCCACAAGGCGGCCGTGCCGTCTTTGCTGCCCGACACGAATCTGTAAACACATACAATCTGTAAACACGGACCAACCCACAGAGTCAGCCCGGGCAAACACTCACCTCAAGCCGCAATGCGCCCAGGCGATGGAGTCCACCGCATCCAGGTGAACTGCCGTCTCCAGCACCCTCCTGGGTCCCCCGACGGCCACGGAGTATATCCTCACGTGATGGTCCGCGCTGCCCGCCGCGAGGAAGGCCCCGCCCGCCGACCAGGCGGCGCAGATCATGTGGCAGGCGCCGGGTCGCATCCGCTCCACGTACTGGACGGGCTGCGAGAGGAACTGCCCGTCCGTGGAGCAGGTCCAGAAGGCGACCGAGCCGTCCGTCGAGGTCGAGGCCAGCCATCGCACGTCCGAGTGGGCCGGAGGAGCCCAATGCACCTGGAAATAGGCATTATGGCGTAATTGTACTGAGGAACACTTATTCTAAGTGGGAAATTGTTCAAAACTGTTGATTCCAAGTTTAATAGTAAAAAGAATTTCTGTTAATATACTATCTTTCGAACCCCATAGTGATAAGGGTGGTCCAACGCTAAACTTTTATTCTTATTTTTGGCAACACTTTTGTTTTTATTTTTTTTATGGCATTTCATCTTCATATCGGGCACTCTCTTAAGCATTTTCAAAAATTCAGTGGTTAATAGAAGCTCAAGCAAGAACCTTGAATAAATAATAAATAAATAAATAAAAATAAAATAAAATTGTTTATTATGGAACATAAGATAAAGGTACCACTTATTCCGCGTCATTACATTATTAATCCCTACTCATCGGCAACGAAGACAGGGTGTAGGCCGAAAGAAACAGCCGGCGTAAAAAACTCTCGGTACTCTTTTAAAATAGCAAATCATCAAACAACACTTATTTTAAAACAAATATCGCAAATTAATTAGAAGTAGCCTGTCTAGCACTAGTCCCAGGCCCTTTTATCAACTAGATAATCGTTAACTTTATAGTAAGCTTTTCTTTAATACATTTCTTAAATTTATTAAAAGGCAGAATTAAAAGAGCTTTCCCAAAAAAGAATTACTAACTTTAGATAGTCTAGTACGGGGAAATTGCAACCTGCGTTTGTTTCGAGTATTAACATTGTGCGTATGTTCTATTCTAGTAAACTTATCACTATTTTTGTATACATATATAATATTTTCCTAAATAATACAGTTTTCAATGTGTCAAACACTTACTGGCAAACATAGCATACAAGAAGTAATAAATTTAATTAATGAAAACAATAATAAAATTTAAACAAACACTAAACGAAAATCGGTCTCAAAGTCTGAGGTGAGCAACTATGGATGTCCAGATCCAGCTCGTTTAACAGAATGCTCAATCTGGACATCGGTGAATTTCGGCCATAACGCGTTCTCCGAAAAGGAGGGATAAATGGAAGGATGGGATGTCTGGGATATCTATTGGGTACACGGAATTGAAACTTTGTTAACAAGTTGGGGCTATCTAGCTGATTGTTTAGTATCTTAAAGGCAAACCACAAATAGACAACCTTGTCCTGACTAAAAAAACTCTTTAATCAGGTTGATTAAAGCAATTAAATTTTTCTCTTGTTTCTCTTTTTCAGTCAATAATTTTTCCTATGAGTCCTATCAAAACACAATTATGATTTCAGAAAAAGTTTTAAATGTTATAAAACAACTTACCGAAGTGATAGTCCCAGCGTGGGCATGCAAAACCGCCCTCGGGGCTCCGGTGACCAGGCACCAGACTCTGACCAGCCGCTCCACCGAGCCACAGGCCAGGAGAGCCCCATCGCTCGATATGCACACATCTGTGATCTCGGCGAAGGCCCCTCGGAGGGTCGCCAACAAACGACCGTCTATTGCACTCCAAACCTTTACTAAGAGATCATCTGCACCCTGAAATACATCGATTTTTATTAGATTATTAAGCTATTGCATAGATTATATCGCGCGGCGACCGAATCAAGAAATTCCGTAACGAAAATAAAAACCTAACACACGATTACGTAATATAGGTGCGGCCAATACGCGTTAGAGCGGGACAGAACGCATACTGCGTATTCACATCTCACTGACAAGATCGGTGACGCGTTAGAGTGAGACAGACTATATAGTTGTGTCTGAGTTTTAGCAACACATTTGAGTTTCATTCATTATATAGAGTAGAGTTTAGCCAGTTCTTCTCTTCCGTTCTACGCCCTTGATCTGAGAACTGGCAATAAATGTAAAATTAGAAGCATTTAATGTATATTTCTTTTTTGACGTTCATACATTGTGTTACCTATATGAATAAATGATTTTGACTTGATTCATAACCTAATTAAATAGATAATTATGCTGTAGGCATTTACTTTACAACGAATATCTAATACATTTTTAAATTCGTAATATTTACTTAGAATGTCCGACATATTTTATACATTATCAAAATGCTATCTTTCTTCTATAATATTAGAGAATAGATTAATTTGTAGAACTTCAGTGACTTAGTAATGAAGAAAAATAAACAAAAACGATTGATTATCTATTTAACTTTTCAATGAAAGTATAAGAAATCTGTTATTATTATCTCACCTGATGTTAAATGATACCATGCGCAGGGATCGCGATTGCGTTACCGGCCCTTTAAGAATAGATACGCTTTTTTCTTGACAGACCCTTAGTCAAATTGGTTCGGAAATACTAATCGCCCTTGGACACTCTAAATGCCAGAGGGCTCGCGAGTGCGTTGCCGGCCCTTTAAGAATAGATACGCTTTTTTCTAGACAGACCCTTAGTCAAATTGGTTCGGAAATACCTATCGCCCTTGGACACTCTAAATGCCAGAGGGCTCGCGAGTGCGTTGCCGGCCCTTTAAGAATAGATACGCTTTTTTCTAGACAGACCCTTAGTCAAATTGGTTCGGAAATACCTATCGCCCTTGGACACTCTAAATGCCAGAGGGCTCGCGAGTGCATTGCCGGCCCTTTAAGATTTACGCTCTTTTCTTTTCAAGACCCTAAGTCAAATTGGTTCGGAAATACTTAAGCAGTCAACTGGCTTCACATAGTGGTGATGGCAAAACCTGCGTTAAAAAACGCTCAGTTGTGGAACGGACGTGATACGGATGGTATTTCGTATTCTGCCTTGACGTCCGATGATGAACTTTTTAAACCATTTCCACTGCTAATTATTATTTCATGATGCATTACGCTTCGCAAAACATTTAGCTCTCTCATATTGACTAAAATAATCTAAAATTCTTCATACATTACTATAGGACACTGTTTAGGAAGTATTACAAAGGTCACATTTTATAATATTGTTACGAGCTAGGGGATCGGATAGAAACGCCGTAAATCTCTTCAAGGGTTTATTTTCAATTAAATCTACGAGGAATTTGTTAACACCAAAAACTGGAAATTACGCACAAAAATTCACTAAATAAACACACAAAATACTGTCACTAATTACTCTAATAACACGCACTTCACACAGTACTTGTATTCACTTTTCTTCACTATATTCGCACTTTGTCACTCCGGTGTTTATCGCTTGGTATCGCATTCAAAACTGAACTAATCGGTCGCGTTTCGGCTCGCTTATATATCCCTGGGAGCGATGTTCGAGAACTCTCTAGGCGGCAGCGCAACTGAGTAGCGATCGCACAATTCTAGAACGTCCGTACTAGCTATCTCTTTCGCACATTGCTCCGTCCTTGTCGTACGGCGTTCTAGGGTGCTCGGTCTAGCTTCGAGAAGGTTCCGATCTTCCCTCTTTCTCGCGTATCATTCCGTCCTTGTCCCACACCTAGAAAATTCGTTCTAGAACATTCCTTCATCAAAGGGGTTTAACCAGGTCTGAAAACGCCTGAAAACGGGTTTCCTGAAAAGTGTACCATTCGACTACACTTGTTCTGAAACGGCCTGAAAAAATGTTTCAGGCTCCTGAAAACTAGGGTAACATTATGTAAATTGCGATTTTCTAATATGTGATTGACCCTCCCCTGAAACGGTCAGAAATCACATTTCAGCCTGCTGAAAAGTTCTCTAAGTAGTGGAAAAATCTAGAAACATTGTAGTCGACCCGTCTTCGTAACACTATATAGATAATTGAAGTGAAACGTCACGAAGATATGCAGCGTTTTAGTCGAAGAAAAGGGAGATAGCGATTGAGAGAAAGTGAGAAGGGCGAGTTACCTTATAGAAATTCTATTTCTTAAATTAAAATTTCGTAAAGAGAATTTATGAAATTTTAGTATTTTAAATTTTATGCAAAATAATTTATTGAAATCTCAAATGATACAATTCGTCATTTAAAATGCCACGTGTTTTAACTTTCGAAGAAATAAATTTAAAAAAAAATAATTATTTACAAGACAATTAAATTTATTAAATTTCCTCTCTCACGTCTCGGAAATCTAAAGTTTTAGATTTGTATAAATATGAACAAGACTTAAAAACTAGTCTTCCAAAGAAATTTCACTTGTGACATGTGTACTTTGTACGCACGCACTTTTTCTTTACTCACAGTAATAATATATTTCCCCGTACAATCGAAGACTAGACAGTACACAGCCGAGAGATGCCCCAGTGTCCGCCTCTGCAATTGAAGATTCCGCAGAAGCCTTGCCGGAAAAGGCCCCTGCTGTCCCGTAGACGCCCCAACACCTGCCCCATTGGCTGGGCCTTTGGGGCCTCCGCCAAGTTCTCGGCATATTAGACGACGTACTGGAAATTAATTAATTTAGCAGTCAATAATGGAGCAGAAATATTTACTCCTCCGAATCGGCACGACCGATTCCTATGAAATTTTTTATGCATATTCAGTAAGTCTGAGAATCGGACATCTATTTTTCATCCCCCTAAATGTTAAGGGTAGGTCCCACCCCTAAATTTTTATTTTTTAAACATAACTTTTTGTTTTTTATGATACAGCATACAAAAATACATACAACCCTTAATTTTCTCCGCTCTTCGATCAACCCCTATTTTTTATTATATTAGATAGTTATTTTGATTGAACTCATAAATGATTCCTAGAAATAATATACATGGCTAAACAACGTTTGCCGGGTCAGCTAGTTGTTTTATAATAGTGTACTTTCATGATTTTCATTCCACCAAATCAATATACTATTCAATAAAGAGCAGTGTTGGCCTAGTGGTTTCAGCGTCCGACTCTCATCTCTGAGGTCGTAGGTTCGATCACCCGGCTGTGCATCAATGGATTTTCTATATGCGCATTTAACATTCGCTCCAACAGTGAAGGAAAACATGGTGAAGAAACCGACGGGGTTTCAGGCACTGGAGGCTGACCACCTACTTGCCTATTAGATTTAAAAATGATCATGAATCCAGAAATCTGAGGCCCAGACCTAAAAACGTTGTAGCGCCATTGTTTTTTTTTTAAATATAGTATTATAACACTAGGATTAATTAATACTGTACTCTGATTTTTAATTCCGTAGAAATCTGACAGGTTACAAACTTTTTTTGGGCACATTTTTCAATTTTAATTCGAGTCTGAACATCTGAGTCTATACATACATTTTATTTGTTAGTGAATGTATCCGTTTTATTAAGTGCGGTGCTCCACATTAAAAGTGGTTTTACGGCAAGTGATAATTACTTCCCTTTCATCACTAACAGTAAAAAACGCACAAGATGACATTTTTTTTTAAAGGTTTACTAAACCTGGAATTGGTAGGCAGTGATGCCAGCTAAAGAATAAAATCAAGTAATTAAAGTTAATTCGATAAATTGTTATATTGAAATATTTGTTATCTTTGTATTAGGTCACTTAAGTAAGATTTACCTTTTTGTAGGTAAAACATAAAGAAATAAGTAGCATTTTATTTTTTATTTCCCCTTAAATGGGTCAAATTCGTCTCTTTTTCATTGGAGAACTTTTTTTGTAGCAACACTTATGAAATGTCAGAATTCTAGGGAATGAAAAATCAGAATATAAGTTAGTATAAATTCATAAGATGATTCTGTATCTAGCACAGAAACCAACCACAACAACTCGGAATAAAGCAATAAATAATTATTAGAGATTTCCATTCAGTCCCGTTAGACTTTCAGTTTATAAAGTTTGTTTTCTAAATATCGCTTACCCAAACTATGGTCCTGCTTGAATGATGCATATTTAAACTTTGGCCTGACAAGGGACTCGCTGAGTAATGAAAGCCGGGCATTCAGATGCTTTTCTGTGCCATCTATTAAAGATATCTGTGGTGCAGCACGAGCCAAGCGTAGAGCTCTCTCACAGACTGCTGCCAAACGACGCCATGACACTTCAGAATATTGTGAGTTCTGCAATGACCAGAAAATTCTTTATTACACCAATATATGCAGTCATAACTTGACAATTGTTGAAGTAATATATTATTATTAATAGTAGATTTACAAAGCTTCAGATCAATATAATAGAATTAACTTAAAAATTCAACCAATTTAATATTAACAATAGGAATTTATTTATTAAATTTTAGGAAGATTTACAGTATTTTAACAAAAAGTAAATTATGATTACAATAAAATAAAATCAGTACCAATTACAAATCTTCACCTATAGATATTTCATAAATACCTTGGGGGAGATAGGAAGAATGAAATTAAAGTGGAATGGATTGCAACAATATTCCCAGGATATAATTAAATAAAAAAAAATAAAAAAAATATTAAAAGTTTCCAATTTGTAAAGGGACAGGACGCTAATAAAAGATAAAGTGAACTTTATATATGTCATAAGCTAGGTAACTAAAAATTATCTATATATGTTTAACAAACATAAGTATATATTTTTTATACATTTTAAACTAAGCGCCCTCTTTAACGTCATTGTACTTCGTGAAGCTTCGGGAGTATTCGTTAGTTTTGGACCTATCACAGCAAAGAAAAATCTTATCGTACAAATGAGCGAGATGCCAAACCACTTTCATAGATTTGCCACTACGAGAGACAGAGACAATTGCGAACGGTATTACGCGATCACAAGAAATGGATGGATGATTATGAAATTTTTTTCAAAACATGGAAATATACAAAAATAATAACTGGAACGGCACAATATCGATTTTCAGGATTTTCCACCGTATTTTAAAGATCGTTTTCATATAAAACTCAACTTAAGAAATTTTAGCATTTTCACGATAAATAATAAATTCGCTTCGCTATTTCGCTGAAAAAACGTAAATAAACCCTAGATTTACGTTAATATAACATAAACTAACCAATTCATCATACGAAAGGGGATGCTCCTTGCCCTCCCAGTCGAGTCGCCTTGGTAGCACCTGCTTCGAAAAAAAATGCATTAGAACTATTTCAGAAAGTTTCAGCGAGTTTGACAAGCAAGCCACGTGCGTTTACAATCAAAACAACTGAAAGCTTTAGTTCTAGTACTACGAGAAGCTTAAACTTACCTCAACACTCTGCAACTCTTTTAACAAAGTCTGTAAAAAAACGAGATAAATGTTACTGTAATTAACAAAATATTATCAAAATTAAATAAATAATCTACCGTTTTTACCTTTGCGGTCTCTTTAAGCGGGCCCCCGGAGAGAAATTTCGCTATCAGAAAGTAGAGTTCTGAAACCGGGCAAGACATCTTTACTCAACCTTGCTCTATGTCACACATATTTTCAAGCTTAATTTTGAAGCACTATACTCACCGGGAACGACATTGAGGTCCTCGTTGGACTCCTCCATAATCCTAGATTCGTCTCAATTACCCACAATAGTTCATTTGTATTAGCAACACTTGCAAAAACTAGCAAACATTTCACTAAGAACATTTACATTGTTGACGAAAGATAATGTAACCACAGTATACCAAAATGGCGTTTGCTCACGGTCAAACTGTTCTGAAATCGCCTACATAGCATTTTCACACGTGGTTCAACAAATGTATCATAGGTGGCGGCACAAGTCTTCTTTTATCGTCAATGTATTAAGTAAAACTTTACAATAAAGCTATTTAGAATTTTTCTTGAATAGTACAATTATTAATTTTTGTATAACACTGAGTATTAATTGCAAATTGACGTTGTATAAACCAGTTATTGATAAAAGATAACACAATTCTTGCTACATGAATTGATGTCATTGAAACGTCATGTCAATTTATCAAACATATGTCAATTGCCAATTTTCTGAAAACTAAATCGCAGTGGCAATGAAATGGGATTTCGTACTTTGGCTTCAAAAATGAAGCAATAAATAATTCAGCGATGAGTTTTTCTGAGAGAACTTAAGACTACAGTGTTGTTTACATTTTACGCGACTGTGCAGTTTTATTCTACACGCTGTCTTAGCTTAAGTAAAGAAGGGCGGTGGCTTGTTCCACTCATTCATATTTAGTTTAAACTTAGGTTTTTGTTCTAAAGTAACTTTATTCTGCTTTTATTGCAAAAATGAATCGACACTGACTTTCATACCAAATTGTAAGTACGTATATTAACAAAACCCCAATAGATTAAAAACGATTCCCTTGAAATCTAATTAAGTACATTTAAAACACCAGTTATCCAGTTTGATAATAATAAATTTGACACAAATGTACTTACTAATTGATAGCAAAAGTAAACTCCTGCTTTCTACCCATTTTTTAAATTCAGTTCTATAATTACATATCTAAAAATAGAAGTGTTTTCAGTCTATTTAGAAATTATCTACTCAGCCATGTAATTGATTAGAGGGATGGACACAGAAATTAATTTTCTTCAGATTATAGAGCCATTAAATGTGGCTTGTTATCGATAAGAATCAGTTTTTTATGTATTTAGACAGTCTTTATAAAAGTAATAATTAATTTTCAGGAAAATGTCAGGTACTGCAGCTGGAGGTGCTAGCAATTCTGGTGCCAGTACATCAGTGTCCGCTCTTGGTGGCCTTGGTGGGTCATTAGAAGACAAGGATTGTGATCTTTTGTGCCCAGTATGCTTTGAACTCATTGATGAAGCATATGTCACACGCTGTGGACACTCTTTTTGTTATGCCTGTATTGCAAAGTCAGTGGAATTACACAGGAGGTAGGTTAATCTGATACAAATGAATCCACATAATAGCCCAAATATCACCATAAAATGAAGGGTCCTTCGTGACAAAACTACATAGCCAACAACTATTAACAAAAGGTACAGATTTGCTGACCATCTGCGTGATTGTAAACAAAAGATAAGAATGCTCTTAATGACATTAGCCGACTTCAGTCTCAATGTATGCTTAAAATTCAAGGGCCTTAGGTTTAAGATCTCTAGTGACGTATAGCTAAATGGTTGATACAACCTAACTGCTGGTATTTTTAATTTATTATCTATAATAATGTAACTCATCTAATTATAATATAAAAAAACAAATACAGACAATGCAACTGTCACAAATTCAGTTTCTAAGGCAATGTGACATTTAATGTTGCTGTAAGCAAGGTGCAAGCTACACACTTTCACGATGTGGATAATTGGAGACTTGCACTCTGAGATATCTCTTTAATTGTAAGCGTTGAGTAATGGATGGATGTGGAAAAAAACGACAAAAATAAATTTCCTCACACTAACAAAAATTATGATAATAATTAGAATCGTTTTTTCAACCTTCTAATGCCTAGTTTAATAGAATGAACTATGTTTATGTGTGTACCTAAGTCTGGTACGGTAACTTAAAAAGGAACATTGAATGAGAGTTGATACTACAGCTTATCTCATAATATTCCAAATGGATATCCATGCTACCGCAGTATAATAGGAATGAGGGTACATTTGAAAATGTATCCACTATCAAAATAAATTTAACATAAAATTTATTACTAACAAAACACAAAAAATAATAATATATTAATATGGAAAGAAAAAAAGGAATAATCTACATTTTAAGTATGTAATGTGTGCATGCTGTGGTGGTTACTGGCCCTGGCTCAGCATTATGCTTGGAGCAGCACATGTTCCACAGCACTGTCAGAGACTGAATTTTTCATTTTAACATTTTCAGATGTCCAAAATGTGGAGCCCAGCTGACGGGACGAGATCACTATTTCCCAAACTTTTTGCTCAATGAACTGGTTGCCCGTCGGCGCTTGCGCACTAAACCGACGACTGTAGCGCCCTCTATTCCTTCACCGGGAGATGCGGAGAGGCTTCGAGCACTTGTCGCAGCTGAAGCAAGGCATTTAGGTAAATTATATACACTGAGTGTTTCTCATTATACTCTGATTTTTAATTCCGTAGAATTCTGACAGCTATCACTTTTTGACATGTCAGAGACCTTTTTGGCACATTTTTTAATTTCAATACGAGTCTGAACATCTGAGTCTATAAATACATTTTATTGTTAGATAATATATCCATTTTATTAAGTGCGGTGTTCTATGATAATTACGTCCCTTTTCATCACAAACAGTAAAAAACGCACAAGTAAAGATAACATTGAATTTTTTAAAAGGTTTACTTAACCTGGAATTAGTAGGCAGTGATGCCAGCTAAAGAATAAAATAAAGTAATTAAAGTTAGCAACACTTATGAAATGTCAGAATATTACGGAATGAAAAATCAGAGTATAGACAAATTTCGGCAGCTTTTGTTTCCAGCAAACTGATAATGTTTTACTTTTATTTTTTTTGCATAATACATACGATAACTCGAATGTCAAGGGAACGGCAAAAGTAACCCCGAACCCAAACATTCATTTTGGATATTGTGGCTATCATTTCGGGGAATTCCAAGACAACATTATCTAAATATATAAAACAAAGTCGTGTTATAGGGGGTTTACACGGGTGACTAAAGCCGCACGATTTTTGCCGCGCATCGTAAATCGACCATCTAAATGGCAATTCGGCTAAGTCGCAAGTGACTAAAGCCGCAAGCCCCAAAGTTGGGTAGCATCCGACTTTGGCCGCGCGGCGACAGGCCGCATGCGACTGGTGACTAAAATCGACCGTGTAAACGATCAGTTGCAGGCGATCGCCCGCCGCATGAAGGTGTTTCTTAACTTGAGTAGTTATCACCGTTAGCCAAGAACTTCAGGGTTATTTCTAATTTAATTTTCGGAGAAAGTGCTTCTCGCATATTGGTATTGCATTTTTGTATAAGCGGAGTAACCTTATGTAGTAAAGTATTAAACTGATCAGTAGTCATTCTTAATCGTTTTTTAAAATAATCTTCTAAACTCCACTCAACCAATAAAGCATCCGAAGCACCCAAGACCTTACGTCGAGAAATCCATCCTCGTATCCTCGTACATTACGTTTTCTTCTTTCCTTTTGTTTTTTCTTCTCTCTTTGTTCTTTAAGCAATTGTTAAATAATTGAATAATTAATTATTTCAATTCCGGCACAAACGGCTATTCTGCTCAACATTTTCGATGGAAATGACCGAGCCGCATGCGATTTTAGTAACCTGTGTAAATGGGCTAGCGATGCGGCTTGGTGAGGCAATTTGTGAAGCGACTCGCACGGCGAAAATCGACCCGTGTAAATACCCCATTAGTTACACTACTTATAACCCAAAGATCGGCTGGACCGATGTTAGTTATCTCTTTTTTGTATATTCTTCTACGCTCCGAATAGCAGAATAAGTAATAAAATATCGGATAAGTTATCGAATAACAATAAATAATTAAATTAATTATACCATGTGGCAAAATTACGCATCACTTTACGTCGAATTCGTGTCAGTTCAAGAAATTCCGGACTTGAGGTGAATGAGGAGATGCATATCCAGGCTTTGATCTTGATCGAAGACATGTGTTACAAATTGTTAAAAATTTTGTATATCAGAAAGTGCTCTAACATGGAATATTGGCGCTAGAGAGAAGAGGCCTATTGTGTAAAACTGCCATTCTCTTTCACAATGGCAAGCAATAAAACATCTGTATTTGCAAAAAAGTTGTATTAATGTTATTATCTTAATGAAATCCTAAATTAGGTTTAACTAAAGTTAACACAATATTATTAGACTGTTAGGCGGAACGAAGTTGGCCGGGTCAGCTAGTAATTACATGTTGTGTAAAAAAAACATGGCGATTAAAGAGAGTGGCGGAGAGTTTATTGCCAGTTCTTCTCTTCCGTCTTAGGCCCTTAATTTGAGAACTGGCACTAATTGTAAAGTTAGAAGCATTTCATATACATTTCTTTTTTGACGTTCATAAGTTAGAAGAATATTTATATATATACTAGCTGGCCTGGCGAACATCGTACCGCCTAACAGTCTATTCTTTATTTTTTTTAAATACTTATTCTGCTATTCGGGACACCGGTCTAGCTAGTAAGATAAAACAAAAAGTTGATAAGACAACAAATACATTATGTGAAAAATAAAAATTTACCTTCCCGGAACCCCTCCACTAACACTTGAACTCTATGATATGGTATTAAAGTTCAAATTAACTTTATTGTATGCTTATTTTATCTTGTATATATTTAAATTGGATTTAAACGAAAAAAAAAATTACACCTACTTTTACCTCAATTGTCATACATTTTAGATTGAAGATTTTGTATTTAATACTATGTATGATGTGCTAATAAATGAAATCTGAACAGTAGAAGTCATGAGGGTAAAGTGCGAGCCCAGGATGAATTTAATTAACCTTTCAACACTACAAATAACACTTAAGAAGCTAAAAAAATTATACACCTTCAGCTGTTTATGGAACAACCAGCCTTGCGATTCTGTAACTTACTTTTCAAACTCTCACAGCGGTTTTTACAGCGGCGGTCGCGCTCAAATTAGTCGTGAAGCAGTCATTTTACGATTTGGCATTCTGATAAGAAGGGAGCTTGTTGTTTATTGGTTTTTTTAGCTTGTTGCTTTGCGATTTACAGAATCGCAAGGCTGTATTGAAATTCTTAATGATGGGGTTCAAAGGTTTTCCCCTTAAATGTAATTTCTACGAATCTCTCATCGATATTGTTCATATTTTTGTTTAATTACCAGGTCTATCAGATGTCGATGGCATGCTAGATGTGTTGACGAGAAGAAAAAGACTCCTAGAAGCAGAGTCGGCTGCGGCTCACCACAGACTTTTGTATGAGTTTTTGTCTCAGCTATTGAGGCACCGCTCACACCAGTTGGAACAGTTGTCGAGAGAGGCGACGCTTGTGCGGAAGGTATGTGTGGAGTCTGCTCTTCAGCAGAGCTAGGGCCAATTACAGCCGCATTACACACTTGAAATGAACCGAAAGGGAAAAGGATTTTTTTAAATATCTCTCATTATATATTTTTTTCTTTGATTATTGTTATTATGTGTGTTCATGTGTGTGTTTTTTTAGTAATAAATGTTATGTCTATGTCTATTTATAGAAAATCTAATTATTTACTCACAAACATACAAGTAAAAACAACTTGCGTAAGACATAAGGCAATGTTTTAATTTCATACTAGCAATTTCTTCCAGGCAACGCTAGTATAGAATTAAAAAAAGAAACACCAACCGAGGGTATAGTATAAGAAGTGGATTAAAAATGAATTAGTTTTCATTTTCGTTACGGAATTTCTTGATTCGGTCTCCGCGCTCTAAGCCCGCGACAAAATTGCATAGATTTTGTCGCGGGCTTAGAGCGCGTGTTTAAATTTAAAAGTATAATTAAGATACTTTTAAATTTAAACACGTTTCTATTTCAATCTTCTTTCTGGTATCTTTTTTTATGGACAGGGCAGGAGGCTCACCTGATGTTAAGTGATACCGCCGCCCATGGACACTCTCAATTCCAGAGGGCTCCCGAGTGCGTTGCCGGCCTTTTAAGAATTGGTACGCTCTTTTATTGAAGAAATCTGTGTGCCTTTTTAGGCAAAGGCCTCCAAATCCCGCCATTCCTCTGCACTGTGCCACTTGTACCACGTTCACGATGGTACACGATAACATCGATGTTGCTATACGAAAAATATCGTAACATCGATGTTTCTATTCGAAAAATATCGTAACATCGATGTTTCTATTCGAAAAATATCGTAACATCGATGTTTCTATTCGAAAAATATCGTAACATCGATGTTTCTATTCGAAAAATATCGTAACATCGATGTTTCTATTCGAAAAATATCGTAACATCGATGTTTCTATTCGAAAAATATCGTAACATCGATGTTAACTCACGGCCTCGGCACGACCAATGCAACTTACGAAACAAATTAAGTCTTCTATGAACGCATCCACAAATCAGTTTTATTAAAATTTTGAACGCGTATTCATTCACTGCGCCCAGATCGTTCCCTTCGTTCGTTCTTCGTAGTCTCGCTCTTTCTCTCTCACACTTCCTCACTACTCTTTATCAACAAAGAAATAGATGAAAAGGTTCTTCTTTATCAAAATTACTTTTCATGCAGTCATGTAATAATTTGTTCAGTTTTTTAATAAGCTTCGAACCATTTCACTGTATTTTATTTCTTTGTCAATTATTAATGCAAATTTCTTACTTCTACTTCTTTTCTAATATCGATAATCCCTAGTGTAAAACAGGATACTTTGCCCCGTTAAGGAGGAGATATGAACGTCGATAAAAATATGAAAATGTTTGTAAGGAGCTGCAACTCTCTGTTCCTCGTGAACATTTAGAGCAATTTGTTATGGTAAAGAACGCACTGAATTGGGGTTCGCAGGACTTGGACCACGTGGGCACAGTCCTTCGAGAGCTGAAGGCGGGGGCGGAGGCCCGTATCCCTTCGCCCACCGAACATTCCTTGGCCGAATGGCTGCGAGAGGGTCGATTGAAACGGGAAATCAGCGAGACAGACACACAGCGTGAGTTTAATGACTCTCTTCCTATTTGGTCTATTATCTGTTCTTCTTTCTATCTTCTATTCTACGATACGACCGCAGGAATAATTTATTGGTCATGCGAAAGCTTTCCACTTTTGTGGAACCAGGCGCCAGTAGTAGTCAAAGGCCAGCAACACACCCGGTGTTCAGGTGTCCACGGCAGCAGGCTTCCTGTATCATACAAAAACACGTAAAAGTTAGCTTCTTTATTATATTATATACCTATATTATATAAAATAAAAATTCACCGTCTTGTATCAAAGTTCTAGTGAAAGTAGTGGACTGAAAAACAGAGTTAGGTTAGTAGCAACTACATGACTAAAGAAAGAGGAAACTTTCAGAAGCCCCTTACGCGCAAGAGGAAGAGGAGAGTTTCGGGTCGGTCTGCGGCGGAGGCTGGGCCGGGACGGATGCGCTCGCGCAGCGCTGGAGGAGGCTGGCCGCGCATTTCGATGACTTCGTACAGGTTCGTGGTTCTTCTCTTCTGTGATTTCTAGAATATTTATTGAGCTTACAGTAAACTCCATTATAACGCATTTTCATATTACGTGATTCCAGTCCCTCGTTTAACGCGGGGATTGCGCGTTAAATTTCTACACTGTGACATTTATAAGGATTTTTAATTATTCCGTTTCCATAGTTTTCTTAATATTCGATTTAAATCCCCATTAAAAGTTATAAGTGAATCGTTTGTATATAGATTATTGTAGGGTCATAAAAGCGCGCTAAGTAATAATATTCCTACAAAGCGTTTCCTATAACGCGGAACTAATATATAGTGTTATAGGAGGGATGAGTGTCCATGACTAAAATTATTTAATTTTATTTGTAAGATGTTAAAAGTGAGTGAATGAGAATTCAAATAAATATTCAAAATGTGGAATATATCGAAAGGTATTGTGGGATTTTTACCCAAGTTCTTCTTCGCGTCCGCCGCGTGTAATACCCTCCTCCCGTACCAGCTCCGTTCACCACTTGGAAGAAGAAGCCGGTCCTCCCGCTAAAGGGCCCTCCAACCATTCCAGCCTCTACCAAAAAGGGACTTTACCTCACAAAAGATCGCGCAAGCAGCGACCTCTGCATATCGCACATAATAATCCAGTCAAAATAGACAAAAATAAGTCATAACTTAGCCAAAATTCGCATAGAGCTGAAAATTGGCAGAGACGTTAAATACATCATTATAAATGAAATGTCAAAAATCCCCTTCGATCTTACTTCTGCAAAAAAATTTATTCAAGGTCAAAAGTATAAAATTAAGGTTTTTTCCATTTTTCTCGAAAACAGTTAGTATTATCGTGAAAATAGATCAGACAAAAGTTGTAGATCATACAATTCTCTACAAAAATGGTTCAGTCACTTTTTCTCTTACGACTCACCATTCATGAGATATCGCGGTTTTAATCATTAGAAAATTCATATTTTACATAATATGCACTAAAATGCAGTCTGTATACGTCACCTAAGTACCACAATAACTGTTATAATATCTTTTTGAGACCTACCACGGGATATAAAGTCGGTCGTCCCGAAGATGATTCAGTAAACTTGGCGATGGAGGAAATATTTCAGTACATTGAAAATAATGATGATTGCCAATTTTCATTACAAGAATTGAAAGATATCGGCAAAAATCCAACTATAGATAATAAAACAACTAAAAGAAGATTAAAGTTAAAGTATGGTGATAAAATTATTATAACTGAGAAGAAAGGAAGCTTAACAATTATCTGTTTTATTGATAATCAGTACGATATTCTTAATAAAGCTTGGTATGAAAATAAAAAACAAAATACAAACGAAGAACGATTCAGAATATTGAAAGCTGCTGCAGCAATTATTCGAGAGGATATTCAATCTGTAGTGATTGATAATGATAATTATCCCCCGCCGAGTCAAATGTTTGAAAATATTAACAGCGATATTCCGGAGTCCTTGACTTATTTTTTGGAGCAAGTAATTTAAAAAAATCTACGATTTAAAGTAGATCATTTGAAATTAATATGTACAACTATCAGCCACTGTATAATGACTGCTGTTCGGCCTGCTGCTGATGTCCTTATAATTGAAACAGCAATAGAACAATGGAAAAGTTCAAATACAACTGTCGTTGTTGGGGAAGATGTTGATTTGTTGATATTACTGACTGCACGGACTCCAAATGATAAAATTATTTACTTTTTAAAACCTGGGAAAGCTCAAGTACAATCAACAATATATTCATCACAAAGTCTGACTGCATATCCGAAATGTCAAGCTCATATTTTATTTTTACATGCAATAACTGGTTGTGATACAACATCAGCAATTTTTAAAAGAGGTAAAACATCAGTATTTAAATTGTTTGAAAAACGTAATGATTTAATTCATTGCGCAGAAGTATTCACAAAGATTGACTCTTCTCCACACGACATCGTTACAAATGGAATTCGTTTTCTTCTTGCATTGTATGGTGCTCCAAAAAAAATTGATTCCATAGACAAATATAGATATTTGAAGTTTGTAAAATCTGCATGGAACAATAAAACAGTACAGTTGTCTTGTCTGCCTCCAACATCTGCTTCTGCCTTTCAACACTTGTATCGTGTGTATTATCAAGTTCAAGTGTGGCTAGGCAATGAGCTGGACCCAGAAGAATGGGGTTGGAAATTAACAGATAATTATTTGGAGCCAATTCAAACTTTACTCCCGCCTGCTCCAGAAAAACTACTTAATACTATTTTTGTAAATGCAAGACGGATTGTAGTAAGAATTGTGGCTGTTAAAAAGTAGGATTATTTTGTTCGCCAGTATGCATCAATTGTCAGGGTCAGACTTGCTCCAATATTGAAACAAATACAACAGATGAAGATATTTATGATATTAATGAAGAGACAATTGATGCATCCCTTTTTCTTAGAACAGCAAACAGAAATTCTGCAAGAAGAGAATGAAGACGAAGAAATAATTGTTGAAGTAGAATTAGACAATTATCTTATATAATGACATGTAGAAAAAAACAACCTATTCCACTTTAATCATTAGCAATATTACTATTCTTTCAATTAATAGGATACGATCTGATCAAACTTTCTTTATTACAATAGATCGTGGAGTATACCTACTGGGGAAAGCACGTTAAAAAAAATGCGCCAAGTACATTACCTCATAGGTGGTGCGGAAATGTGTGCATATTATGTAAAATATGAATTTTCTAATGATTAAAACCGCGATATCTCATGAATGGTGAGTCGTAAGAGAAAAAGTGACTGAACCATTTTTGTAGAGAATTGTATGATCTACAACTTTTGTCTGATCTATTTTCACGATAATACTAACTGTTTTCGAGAAAAATGGAAAAAACCTTAATTTTATACTTTTGACCTTGAATAAATTTTTTTGCAGAAGTAAGATCGAAGGGGATTTTTGACATTTCATTTATAATGATGTATTTAACGTCTCTGCCAATTTTCAGCTCTATGCGAATTTTGGCTAAGTCAAATGCCTATTTTGACTGGACTATAACCTCAGCCGCCCTCTCTTGTCGAGAAGAAGTCGCTTCAAGCCTCAGGCAGATTCGGAATCGTTCGTCAAGCTCAGCCTTCGTGCACCTTTCCGGGATGAATAGCTCCTTGAAAACGAGAGCCACAATGCTCTTCTTCGATATAGCGAAGGCGTTCGGCAAGGTCTGGCACAACAGCTTGCTTTACAAGCTCTACCTACCTCCTTCAAGTGCCTCAATCGCTCTCTCCCTTTTCGTGACAAAAACGCTGCACACCTTCGTGACGTTCCGTAAAAAATTTACCCTCATGCGCATAAAGGAGTTTCACTTCAAAAATCATTGGCAGAGAGAAGAACATTATTTGTCAACTTCTTCGTTCTTTTAACAAAATCACTTTTGAAAATGTATTTTGTTTAAACATTCTAATAATTTGCAAACGATTTGCAGTGCTACTTCGCCCACCGAGCCGACGAACTATACTTCCCGGGGTCCGGGTCGGAGGGGCCCACGGCGCCCGTGACCCCGGGGCCCGTGGTGCCCTCGACCACCGGCGGGGCCTCGGAGGCCGACCACGTGCCCCAACAGATGCCCGAGACGAGAGTCTCCAGCGCTGCAGGTATCAATCCTTCCCCACGTGAAACATATTTAATTGTTAGACATTCTTTTGTCTATGCTCTGCCTCTTCAATAAACTATATAATGTATTATTTTCAGCTATGGACCAAACCGCCCCGGACGGGGACCCGCCGGCGGTCCACGCCGTCGCCCAATGCGGGAGCGGAGACGCGTCGATGAACGCCGCGTTTCCGGGCGGGGACCAGAGAGCCCCGGACGGGGAGCCGCCCGTCCAACCCGCGACCCCCGTGGCGGTGGAGACGGAAGTGTTCGGGGGTCTGGACGCGTTCCGCGAGGACCTGGCCGCGTTCACCCGCTACAGAGCCCTGAGGCCGTTGGCGACCCTGTCCTACTGCTCGGACGCCATCAACTACTCCACCATCGTGTCGACGATCGAGTTCGACAAGGACGACGAGTTCTTCGCGATCGCCGGAGTCACAAAACGGATAAAGGTGAGCGGTTCTCAGGGGTGGGGAGGAGAGGAGGAGAGGGGGAGGACGGGGGAAGAGGAAGGGACTGACGAGGCTCTCGCGCGCCGCAGGTGTTCGAGTTCGAGTCCGTGGTGCGCGACGCGGTGGACGTGCACTACCCGTGCGCCGAGATGCAGTGCTCGCACAAGATCTCGTGCGTGTCGTGGAACGCGTACCACAAGAACGTGCTGGCCTCCTCCGACTACGAGGGCACCGTGGCCGTGTGGGACGCCGCCACGGGGCTCCGCACGAGGGCGCTGCAGGAGCACGACAAGCGTTGCTGGTCCGTGCACTTCAACCGCGCCGACGTGCGCCTGCTCGCCTCGGGCTCCGACGACGCCCGCGTGAAGCTCTGGTCGCTGAACGCCGAGCGCTCCGTGGCCACCCTCGAGGCCAAGTTCAACGTGTGCTGCGTGCGCTTCAACCCCAACTCGTCGTGTCACCTGGCCGTGGGCTCGGCCGACCACTGCGTGCACTACTACGACCTGCGCGCCCCCCGCTCCCCCCCTGGCCGTGCTCCGGGACCACCGCAAGGCCGTCTCCTACGTGCAGTTCCTGGACTCGAAGACGCTGGTCTCCGCCTCGACCGACTCGATGCTGAAGCTGTGGCGCGTGGACTCGCCGCGGTGCGTCAGGTCCTTCACGGGCCACGCCAACGAGAAGAACTTCGTGGGGCTGGCGACGGACGGCAAGTACATCGCGTGCGGCTCCGAGAACAACGCGCTGTACGTGTACTACAACGGGGTCTCCAAGCCCCTGCTGGCGTACAGGTTCGAGGCGGTGCGGGGCTTCCTCGAGAAGGAGCGCCGCGACGAGGAGCCCAGCGAGTTCGTCTCGGCCGTCTGCTGGAGACGCTCCGTGGACAGGCCCGTCCTGCTGGCCGCCAACTCGCAGGGCACCATCAAAGTGCTGGAGCTCTTGTAAATAAACGTATCTTAAGTCTTTTCTTTTTCTCCTTTCGTCTCGTCCATCCTTAGCCTCCGTCGAATTGATAACTATTGTTCGAGAGTCATGTCATCTCATGTCAACCAGAAGTAGTCCTTATTATTTATATATATAGAGCTTAAAATAAGAGAAATATACATTCTAAAGTGATTGAAGGGCGTTTCGGGAGCCTGCTTAGTTTAATTCACTTACAAATGTTTTTTAATGCGTCTTTATCTTTTAACATAGAACTGCCATTTGTTAGATCAAAGACTAAATATAATTGTCTAGATTAAGAATATTTTTGTCTGAAACTATTTACCGTTAGTATTTAGATGATAGAGTATAAATTTTAAAATAATGAATTCATAGGAAGGGGGCCTTTGAGTATTACGTACCTAAGCAGATTTACTGCAATTTATCCCCCCCTCTCTTGTCAGCAAAAGTAAGCTAAGCTCTCAAAAATAATAGTGGGTACATAAACGTATTAATTTTTAGTAGGAATCCTCGAAAATGCATTTCGTTTTCAAGCATAGACAATGTGTGGGTAATATGTGTAAAAAAGTAAATAATTCCTATTGACGTAATCACGAAATAAGTAATCAAAGACCCTTCCTCTCTTCTACAGTGCTTACGTAATACTTGAACGGCCCCAAGTTTCTTATTGCCAAATTTATGTCTACAATTTTTGAGATGATATTTATAACGCCTGAAAAGATTTAATTAGCAAATCTCCCTTTAGTGAACTATGGTATTGCGTTTTATTATTGTATCCTTTTCTCTATATAACTTCGATAAAATTAGAAGCCTGAATATATAGATTGACTTGGCAATAAACAATTTAACTTAATATAACTTTTTATAAGTAATAATTTACTTGTGAGATACATTGTGTTCCCGTGCGATTGCCAAGTCAATCTATTTATTCAAAAGATGTGTAATATCGATATGAGAGGTTAGCTAATCACGTCATAACATACATTATTCGCCTCGGCATTACATATACATTGTATTGGGTCTCACCACTTTTAACGGAAGAAATGTTGTGATACTTGGTTTTTTCAAGTTATGTTTTGTGATGGCATTACTGCTCACACTATTCTGCTCACCCAGGGCCAGTTACTACCACAACACACACATTACACACTTAAAATGTACGTTATTCTTTTAAAAAAAAATCATATTTCTTGTTTTTGATTATTATTTTGTGTGTGTGTTTCGTTAGTAATAAATGTCATGTCTGGCTGCATAAAGTTTTCCCATAGCATTGCGTTGAACTGATGAATAATTTTATAGTAAGAATTCTGATGGGGGATTTTATTTAAATTCAACTACCTTATATAGCCTTCGAAAAGTACCTACCACCCTAATACTAATGTTTTGCTGGACCAGTGTAACACTGAACCTGACGATGTATCATCCAGGTGTTGTACTCCTGGCACGTGGCTAGTGTTGGCTTGTCATAATATCACTATCGTAGCGCCGGCACTTTGTGACTCCCGCTAGCGATCGAGACTTCAATATAGAGTATTTGTATTACGAGATTCAAACTCAAACTCACAATAACTTTATATATATAGGTAAACAAATACATTTATGAAAGTCAGAAAAGAAGTTAAATTAATTGTAAATTTACTACCAGTTCGCAAGGCAAGGGCGTAGAGCGGGCAAGAAGAACTGTCAGGAAACTTTCCGCCACTCTTTTTAATCGCCTAGTTTTGAGTCATACAAATTGTTTGAACTGAAGCAAATCAATCATTTAAATAATCGTCAAACTTATAAAAAGCTTTATTGATTAATTTACGTTTAACGAGGGCTTTGAATTTATTCAGTGATAATTCTCTAATTTCGCTTGGGAGTTTGTTATAATAACGAATACAATTTCCATACAAGGAGTGGTTTATCTTCTGGAGCCTGGTTGGTCGTACGCTTAGATTAGTTTCGACTATTATACTGGTGAAAGTCACCATTTGTTTTCAATAATCGTTTATATTTTTTTGTACAAAGAACATAATACTGAATCCCTTATACTTATTTCGATTGCCAGACAGAAGAAAGGCAGACCACTGATTTCTGCGTTAGAAAAATCGCAAAGGTATCACACTCGCCCTTCCCCCATCCGATATGCCGAGACCTTTATGTCAACAACCAAATTCCATTTGAAATCTATGTAACTTGTAACCATGATATTCTAAATCGTGACTGTGTTATTAGTATTATGTCCACTGCTCAATAGTTAGATAGTATTGTAATTAAATGGAGTTTTACGTCGATACTCAGAGTCGCTCATTAAGAACCCGTATCCGTTGACCGTCGACCCTTTATACTATAGTAATCGCGGGAGGAAGAGCTAATCCCTGGCAAATAAATATTTAAGAAACGTATGGAAATTTACATTCGTTAATTACATCGTTCGTTATATTTTAATCTATTCATTAAGATCATGATCGACTCTGAGTACTATTATTGTAGACTATTATGATAGGTAATACATGTATAAACTTAAAAATAGTCTATACCAAGAATTGTTTCCTAAATTTATAGGAAAATTATTTTTAATATTTTGTTTTTGTTTAGTATAAGAGCAGTGTTGGCCTAGTGGCTCCAGCGTCCGACTCTCATCCCTCTGGTCGTAGGTTCGATTCCAGGCTGTCCATCAATAGACTTTCTATGAGCGCAATTAACGTTCGCTCCAAGTGAAGGAAAACATCGTGACGAAGCCGGCTTGCCTTAGACCCAAAAAGTCGAAAGCGTGTCAGGCACAGGAGACTGAACACCTAATTGCCTAAAAGATTGATTGAACATGAAACCGATACAGAAATCTGAGGCCCAGGCCTAAAAAGGTTGTAGCACCACTGATTGTTTTTTTTATTATTTTAGTTTAGTAGGCACGAAATTGGAACCGAAAATTCTATCCAAGTGGTCCAGATTGGCAGGAAAACTTGCCCGACGCAATTATTATCTTCTTCGCTTATAATTCTTAGTAGAATTGTGTCGCGTTCGTTCAAATTGAGTTATTATAGGAATATAGTTTCAGCCAGATCGCCACCGATGAGAAAAATTGTAAAAGAGTTGAGTTATATTTTGTAAATAAAATCTTTAAGTTGTAAATGAAAACTCGTTATAATCCATTCCATTGTTTTATTTTCTTTAACCTTTTTCATGCAGGAAATTGATAATAGAATAGTTTTAAAGAATTATGTTTGAAAACATATTTCCGAGTATATATCATTGTTTTAACCAGACGGGGTGTTCGATTTCGCTACCCTTTAAAATATAATAGAAATTAAACTAATAAAATGATTAATATAAAAAAATAAAGAAGAGAACCTCTTTCTTTTTAGAGAAAGAGAAGAGTTCTGGCCTAGGCTTTAACTGATATTCCTAGATATGTAATAGATCAAATAGAAACCTTGGAGGTCCCATGTCTAGACCCAAAATTTTACATTCTATTTAATGATAGAACTCTTTTTCAAATCTACTAGAATCCGACAGACGTTGTCCTGCATGATATTTCAAGCGATTAGGATATTAAACAAAGTATGATAGTACTGCAGCGCCATCTGCTGGGCTGATGTGTGAATCTAAACCATCCAGGGCTCCACCCAAACGTATAAAAAAACATTCAAATCGGTCCAGCCGTTTCGGTCGCAGTTCGGTGACATACACACGTATAGTAGAATTATCTATCTTTTAAGTTAGTTCAAACTGCACACTTTGTGCAAATTTGATTGAAATCGGTTAAGTAGTTTAGGAGTACATAGCGGACAAACAACGTAACGCATAATTCATATTATATATTAAGATTGTGTCTGCTACGAGAACTCATTTTTTTTTGTGTTCTACTAACTACACAGACACGTGCGACGGCGCATGCGTAGTTAGCTAATACTTAAGTAATACTATTAGTCTGTGCAATACACAACAAAGTTTTGGTACGGCAATTAGCTAATAACGTCTTTTTCATTCACTGAAAACATCATGTGATACAAATATCAGGCAAATACAATTATGTACAACGTATTCAATGCACATTGAATTTGTTTTTGAGCGCGGCGATCGAATCAAGAAATTTCGTAACGAAAATAAACCTAACACACGATGACGGTGGGTGCGGCAATACGCGTTAGAAAGGGGCCAGACCGCATACTGCGTCTCACATCTCTCGACGAGATCGGTGACGTAGCGTAAGCGCGGGCGGTGCAGTCGGTACGCGTTATAGTGAAACAGACTATATAGGCGTGTTAGTCTGAGCCTGGTAGAGTGTTAGATTGAATTAATATAAATATTAAATAAATAATTATAATTGCATAAGTTGATAAAAAATGCTATGCAATATCTTTACCGCGGCAGTCCCCGAGTGCCACACGTTTTTTTAATTAGTTCACAGACGGGTTAGAATACACGAACAGGGTTGCCTTGCTTTAAACTATAACTTACACATCATTTTACTGTCACAAACTGCTCAAGTACATTGGATATGATCAAAAAGAATTGTAGGAATTATAAAAAAACCACTTGAACTCTGAACATTTATTTAGTCTAACTTGCAAGCTCCGGCCACACAGTATCAATGATCCAATCGAGGAATGGTTCCACTCTTGTATACACTGCGGGTGCACCCGAGCCGCACTGTGGGCCATGGGACACAACGGCCATCGCGATGTAGGTGCAATTTATCTCACGGGACCTCACCGTCACTGGGCTTCCGCTGTCTCCCTGTAACATTATGTTATCTATTTCATTACATATATCACTTCGTTACATTTATACAAAAACAAATAACATAATGCATAAAATTATAATGCAACGAGCGGCCTTATCGCTAACAGGCGATCTCTTACATAGAACCCGAGTAAGGAAAAAACTATTTTTTAAGTCTTGTTCATATTTATACAAATCTAAATCTTTAGCTTTCCGAGACTTAGCGGGTGGGAAAAGAAAGATATGTTAGGAATTTAATGAATTAACTGTCATTAAAATATTAAAAGTGTCGAAAATTAATACAAATTATAAATTTAGTTTAATAAAAGTGTGTGCGTGTAACCTTTACGCGCGATTGAAGTAAAACTTCTTTGGCGTGCATTATCACTGGAATGATAAAATATTAACTTAAATAATAAATACCATATTATAATTAAATTATATTTATTGTTCATGTTCTTTAAAAAGATTATTCAACTACGAAGGTAAGATCAGCACATCATCAATATAACCTTGTTATTGAATATTATAGAATGTCGCAATCGTCGGAAAAACTTTGCAATTTAAAATATTTTTTTAAAACTGTTGATTTTTTTTTTTATTTACTCTGCTATTCTCTTATATAACTTTGTTATTTTTAAATAAAATAGACCAGATTTTTAGGATAATTAATTTGGTATTAATTTACTTCTTCCTTTGGTAAAATACGAAATTAAGCGAAAAAAACTGGCCGTATGTATAACAAAAGAAAAGCAAGCTATGATGGGAACCTTCCCTCTTTGGTGGAATTTTAATTTGGTCACATGTTACTAGTATGGATTGTCATTTTAAATATAATTATACTAATAATAAAATAATTACAAGAATCAGTATCAAATAAAACGAATGAATGCTATCCTAAATAAACACTACTAAGAAACTTATTTAAATCAGTTCAAATAATGCACCTCTAGATGGCGCTGACGGACTAATAAAACGCGCTATCGTTGTTATTTTTAAATTGCGGAAACTACACAGACTATAGTAAGCGTTACGTCAGAAAAAGAAGTTTGACTCCAAAAAGCAACATGGCGCGTAACCGAAAAACGTGACGATTTGCTACAAAATTTCTCCCATGCGTCGATAAAGAAGTTAATATTCAAAAATAAGTATAATATTATAAACACGAGGCATTTTAATTTACAATCCGACATTTGAGATTTCAATAAATTATTTTGCATAAAATATAAAATACTAATATTTCATAAATTCTCTTTACGAAGTTTTAACTTTAAAATAGAATTTATAAGGTAATTCACCCTTCTCACTTCTCAATCGCTCTCTCCCTTTTCTTTGACAAAAACGGTGCACATGTTCGTGACGCTAATCTTATTATTATTGCGTTTCATCATAGATTTATATCGTTAGATAGGCCCCGACACCAAAAACTGTGGCATTGTTTTTGAATATCTGCGTTAACAAAATGCCAACACACGCACACTAACGAGTAGTTAAAAAATCGTGTTTCTGCCATTGTACTTATCTGTTGTACTGAGAAAATAGTGTCATCTCTTTTTCTCCTACATTGCAACTGCAAACACTACTTTCTCTTTCGTGCACTCGCCATTTAAATTTGTTATTTTAGACAGTGCGGAAGGAAAAATAAAAGATTTAAATCAAATCGCAATACTTACGAGTGAAATGTTACACCTCTGGCTTTATTTGTGTTTCTAGAATTGTTGTTGCACTTTAAAAAGGCACACGATGGCATTTTGTGACACTAAACTGCTCGCAAACGTCCTTTACAACACGTCCGGCTAACACTGTGTTTAAGGGTGCACTGATCCCAGGTTAGTGAGCTCACTCACTTCGACTGTGGAACAACACGGCGCGGTCTCATTGCGGTAAGGGTCTATCTAACGATATAAATCTATGCGTTTCATTCGTAAAGTTTAAAATTTTACCTTCATGCGCCTAAAGAAATTTCACTTCAAAAACTAATTATGATGGATAAAGTTTTTTAGATGAGACTACAAAACCTTCACCGAATATTGTCTCCGGATAAATTACGCCATAAATTCATTTATGAATCTAAGATCACCTTTTAGATAGAATGAATGCTTCATTACTAACGAAACACACACAAATAATAAATTGTGCGTGTACTAGGTGTACACACGTAAGAAGTGAAACTTCTTTATGATCTTATTTTTCGAAAAATGATCTACTATATGCAACTTTACAGAAATTCGTTAAATTAGATAAAGTTTAACAAAAGGCTTTTATTATCATAGACATGAATACAAATATTTCATTTTACCTTATTACTACGAATATTATTATAGAATTTCATTAATTGTAATAGAATTATTACTATCATTGAAAAACGTGACGATTTGCTACAAAATTTCTCCCATACGTCGATAAAGAAGTTTCATTCCAACGCCGATAAAGAAGTTTGACTTCAAAAAAGCAACATGGCGCGTAACCGAAAAATGTGACGCGTAACGAAAAAATGTTACACTAAATTTTTTTCCAACCTCGATAAAGAAGTTTCACTTCAATAATAAGAAAAACAAAATTTTTTAAAGGAATAATGTACATTTCAAGTGTGTAATGCGTGTGTGCTGTGGTTGTAATTGGCCCTGGCTCGGCATTATACTGAGGAGCAGACTGTTCCACAGCGCTGGTCATTCTGCCCGAGACCAAAACAAAAAGAAATGAATAATGTAATAATAATATAAGTAAAAATTAACAGTGTAAGTAAAGAAGTCTTGTGTAAAAGTATATAGTAAAAAAAATATGAAAATATTTTTCAAGAAATAGATAAATAAATAAATCTAGTGATTTCGTGGGATTTTTGTTTTAACTAGATGTACTTTATAACTGCGACGAAAATTTGATTTTAGTTGAAGATTTTTCAACGAAGGATTATTATTCCAACATATCGTCATTTTAAAAGCAGAGTTGAATTCGCTAAAGTATTAACCTATCTACTTTACCTGACATGTGTCTTGGAATGTGTCATTGCGATTTTTAAGTATCGATCCCTTCGCACAAATCATCGTTGTGCTATTGAATGTCCTGTCGCGTGAGTCGTATTTGCGACAATCAGACGCTTTCCTTTCCGACACTGCTACCTGAAATGTAGAATAACCACTGTTACTCATTGACAAAGGACATCGCTGTATTTTTTGTTCAGTTTGGCTAAGGTACTCTGTTATTGAATTCAATACCATATTCAGCAGACACTAATAAAAAAGTGCGTGCGTACAAATTACACATGTCATAAGTGGAACTTCCTTGTAAATTAATTATTGAGTAAATAAGTAGCACAAATTTGGATAATAATTTCATTTTGCCAGTCTTTCTATATTATTGAATGATACTAAGGCTAATTAAAAACCAGAACTAAAATTAGTTCCTGTTACGTATATGGAACGGGTGTATTTAAACGCAAGTCAAAAAAAATACTTTTGTATGCAATACTAATCCGATACCAACTTTACTGAAATCAAAATGACTGATTGCACAGCAAAATACTCAACTGAAAATATTACTAAATAAAATACAATTTATGTTCGCGGCGTAAGCCAAGTTTAAGGTTTAAAGCCAAGCTTTTTTACTTTAACTTTTTTTTTTAAATATAGCTTCTATTTGTATATTACTTTCAGCAGTTTTTATAAATAAAACAGCATTTTATTGGTTATAATCATCTTATTATTTATTAAGTACGACATAATGAGATCAGCAAAAAAATATAAAATTAGATACAAATAGTAACTTTTTTATTGGATTATTAAGGCGGGTCTTGCTTGCATTGGGCGTCCACGCTCCCTTTTTTTGCCCAATAGGCACATTTTTGGATTCTGCAGGTGGTGCCATGTTCTTGATTCGGATCGCAAGTCCGATGATACGCTTGCACACATAGTTCTTTAAAAAAAAATGGGGCAGGTGCATTTTCCGTTCATGCAGGCGGTTTGTTGGTTGGGCAAGTCAACTCTCCAATACGCGAAAGCTTTCTTTTTTGTATCCATCAAAAGATTCCCAATCTTGATTAAATGGAATGTTTCTTGCTGTTGAGCTTGCTACTATGTAAGTATTTAGTTCGGAATCAGATTCTAAGAATTTGACATTTTTGTCAAGTTTTGCCCATTGATACGCAAGAGTCCAGTCTTTCAGTTCTATTGGAGGTACAGTTATAAATGTCTTAGTTAAAAGGCTAGGCAATTAATTGAACGGTTAATTAGGCTAGTTGACTGCGACATATATATAAAGATATCTAAAATATCGTATAACAAGCCTTTACCTTTAACAGCGTCTCTGCCCTGACTCCCTCTTCGGTGATGCCCCAGCCGGCGACTGTGAGGTGTAATAGGGACAAAGCCATACCAGGAAGGGGCAGACATAATGGCCGAATGAACTCGGAGAATTGGACTCTGGAATTAATTACTCAGACTTATGTATCTGTTTCATGATCATTTGTCTGATGGGCAAAAAGTTGCTGCTGCTCATGTCGGTCTCAATCTATATACATAACATATTATTTATTCTATTTACTTACATGTTAATAAAAATACAAATTCAGCTGACATAAAATGAAAAAGATCGCGCGTATTTTGTAACATTGCTGTGGTACGATTTACAACAACGTACAGGTATTTGCAATGTAAATGACAAATTGTCATTGATTTTTAATTGATGAGTTCGCATTCAGACCTCGTACCGGGCGCGACTCTTATCCCAATCTCATCTCACCCTACTAGTTTAGTCCATTGCTCATTAAATAAATAATTATCCCTTTAAATATCTTAATAATTTATCCCAACCCCGAACAGCTGTTGTGTGGATGGCAAAAATCTTACCTCCTGTCCAGTTCTACTAAGGCGATATCGTTGATCTGCTTCCGTGGATCGTAATCGTTGTGTGGAATAAGTCTTACAATTGTATACAGCATTCCACTGCGGATGTCCGTCTTGTTCAGAGTGCCCATTAGTGCGTAACGGATCAAGTTGTCGCTGTAATAAAGTAAAGATGACTTTTTGGCCATGGGGATGGGGCCATTCAATTATTACGTAAGCAGATTTACTGCAATTTGTCCCCTCCCCCCCTTCCTCTTTTCAGCAATAGTAAGAAAAGCTCTCAAAAATAATACTATTTAAACGTATTAATTTTTTTTTCCGACCCCCCCGACAGGTCCCATAAATAAAATTGCGTCCACTAACAAATGTTCAGTTTGGCCCTCAAATTGTAACATTTCAATGGACTAATAGCAGACACAAGTGATGCGACCATCAGCTATTGACTAAATGGCTGAGATTCTCCCTTGTCAGGAGCTCATATCTTTAATTACATCTAAGACTTACTTGCTTTTAAGGGCGTGTCCCGCAGTTAAAATAAACTTGTCGCTCAGGAGTGCACCGCCAGCAATCCAATCAATATCTCTTTCAATTGTTTCATCTGAATTGTCAGTGCCGAGAACAGCCTGAAACAACTCGCTCATATCATTTAAGTTATTGATGTAAATTTCAATGGTATATTAGCCGAAAACTATGTTATATTGAGAAATTTTGTTTGCAATATAGCTTCATTAAAACGAAATTACACTTGAATTCTTGCTGTTGTCCCAGTAACGAAAGGTCTATCATGGCTCTCTTAATTCTAACAATAACATTAAAATAACTACACATTACGACGGTAATTTTAAGAAATGTCTTGATCGTAACAATTTATTACCACTCTTTTCGTGGAAACTATAATTAAAATTATCTTTATGGTTGTTGCTATCTATTTCAGGAAATTGAAAAACAATTTCCGAAGAATAAAGACATATTCGTATATTTTTCAATGAAATGTTTTTCAAAAATTCTGAAAAAAATTACAGTTAAACACCCAAGGATGTCAAAAATTAGAAAACTATTATTATTGCATACATATCTTTTGTTAATGTTTTAAGTTATATGTATGTTACCATATGTGGAAATTCCCTTGGTTCCACCGGCGCACCACCGATTGTCCTTACATCTGTATTCGGCCTGCCACAGGTGTTCTCCCTGATGAACCCACTGCCATCTGCCTTGGTCACACATTTATTGAAATGTTTTTGGTATTGCCAGCACTCTGGAATTATCCAAGAAAATGTGTGGTTCTGATACACGATTCGGCTTCAAATATTCTTTTGGAAGTTATACTTTTTTAGGCTCGTTAGGGAAAAATTATGAGAGTAAATTTTTACGATACGCGCGCACACCGTCATAAAAACACCCTGAAGTTAGTCAACATTTTAAAATAAAAAATGTCCATTTATTTAATTATGTAGAAATATTTTTTTTGTGATATTTAATTAAACTTTATTTAACTAGATAATGCGTTATAATAAAACTTTCAATGTATTGAATACTTTTTTTCTATTGTTAGTGTCGTTTCTTCTACGAACTTATGAAAAGATTTTATCTTGTTACGCCAAAGAAGTATAATTACACACATGTTTTTTTAATTGAAGCAAGCGCTTAAAGCCGGGTCCACATTTGTAGCATTTCGGTGTATCGTATCTCCGTTGCGTGGCTTCGGCGCGTATCATGATCGTTAGTTTGGACGCAAAATGATACCCGTTTATGATACATGCCGTATCGGATACGGCCCGATCCGCACTAAGCGCGTATCTTGATACACCTCGTATCAGATACGCGTATCACGATCGGTGGTATGGACGTATTTTGATACTGTATCACGATACTGTATCGCGATACGATACTTGATACACCGCGAACCATCCTGTGTCGGTTTTTTCGCGATCATCAAAGGGAATACACAACATCAATGGGTGACATGCGAGTGAATTTTTTGTATTTTCCGCTGGTATGCTGAAATTTTAAATCTCGCATCAATGGTTTTCCACCATGTTTGTTTCGGTTTCTAAACACTTCCAGCGCCATCTACGTCTAGATTTAACTTTTTTTGAAATACTATTAATGATAATATAACAGGCGCTAGTCACCGCCAAACTGTGAGCTGACATGGCTAAACCGTTTGGGAACGAAGACATGACTGAACATTACGAGAAGGGAAAGGTGCACTGAAAGACACGCGCATCATGATACATCGGAAGAAAAGTGAAGCGTCTATATTTGTAAAGTTAAAGCCGATACACTGACATGATACAGCATTTGATAAGTATGGACGCGTTTTTTACAAGATACGCCTTAAATATACGACATGGACAAAATGAGCGTCCATATTTATGATACAGATACTAGATACGATACGACTGATCGTGATACGTCAACATGCTACAAATGTGGACCCGGCTTAAAGCCGGGTCCACATTTGTAGCATGTTGACGTATCACGATCAGTCGTATCGTATCTAGTATTTGTATCATAAGTGTGGACGCTGATTTTGTCCATGTCGTATTATTAAGGCGTATCGTGTAAAAAACGCGTCCATACTTATCAAATGCTGTATCATGTCAGTGTATCGGCTTTAACTTTACAAATATAGACGCTTCACTTTTCTTCCGATGTATCCTGATGCGCGTATCTTTCAGTGCACCTTTCCCTTCTCGTACGGTTCAGTCATGTCTTCGTTCCCAAACGGTTTAGCCATGTCAGCAATTGCTCACAGTTTGGCGGTGACTAGCGCCTGTTATATTGTCATTAATAGTATTTCAAAAAGTTAAATCCAGACGTAGACGGCGCTGGAAGTGTTTAGAAACCGAAACAAACATGGTGGAATACCATTGATGCGAGATTTAAAATTTCAGCATACCAGAGGAAAATACAAAAATTTCACTCGCATATCACCCATTGATGTTGTGTATTCCCTTTGATGATCGCGAAAAACCGACACAGGATGGTTCGGGGTGTATCAAGTATCGTATCGCGATACAGTATCGTGATACAGTATCAAAAACGTCCATACCACCGATCGTGATACGCGTATCGGATACGAGGTTTATCAAGATACGCGCTTAGTGCGGATCGGGCCGTATCCGATACGGCATGTATCATAAACGGGTATCATTTTGCGTCCAAACTAACGATCATGATACGCGCCGAAGCCACGCAACGGAGATACGATACACCGAAATGCTACAAATGTGGACCCGGCTTAATACAAAATACGATCCGTATCATTTCGACGTGCATCGTTCCACAACTGAGAGTTTCTTAAGCCGGGTCCACATTTGTAGCATTTCGGTGTATCGTATCTCCGTTGCGTGGCTTCGGCGCGTATCATGATCGTTAGTTTGGACGCAAAATGATACCCGTTTATGATACATGCCGTATCGGATACGGCCCGATCCGCACTAAGCGCGTATCTTGATACACCTCGTATCCGATACGCGTATCACGATCGGTGGTATGGACGTATTTTGATACTGTATCACGATACTGTATCGCGATACGATACTTGATACACCGCGAACCATCCTGTGTCGGTTTTTTCGCGATCATCAAAGGGAATACACAACATCAATGGGTGACATGCGAGTGAAATTTTTGTATTTTCCGCTGGTATACTGAAATTTTAAATCTCGCATAAATGGTATTCCACCATGTTTGTTTCGGTTTCTAAACACTTCCAGCGCCGTCTACGTCTAGATTTAACTTTTTTTAAATACTATTAATGATAATATAACAGGCGCTAGTCACCGCCAAACTGTGAGCAATTGCTGACATGGTTAAACCGTTTGGGAACGAAGACATGACTGAACATTGCGAGAAGGGAAAGGTGCACTGAAAGACACGCGCATCATGATACATCGGAAGAAAAGTGAAGCGTCTATATTTGTAAAGTTAAAGCCGATACACTGACATGATACAGCATTTGATAAGTATGGACGCGTTTTTTACAAGATACGCCTTAAATATACGACATGGACAAAATGAGCGTCCATATTTATGATACAGATACTAGATACGATACGACTGATCGTGATACGTCAATATGCTACAAATGTGGACCCGGCTTTAGGCTAAGCGCATACACACGTTTTCCGTATACGATTTCCTAATTCGTTTTCCGTATTCGGACATCCGAATGCATGGAATCAGTAGAAAATGTATTAACTGACGCACACGTTTGCTTTTTTCCGAACGGAATAAATTCCGCACGGACGTTTCAAGTGCAAGTCGGCGCGTTCGGAGAAACCTACTGGAAAAACCCTAATGACGTCACGCGGAACGCAACGCTTGCATACATTTTGTTTGAGCCGGCGCATACGTTGGGAAATTTCTATTCAGTATCGCGCCAGCGCCGCGTGTATCGTGGATGTATTCTCTGTATTTGTTACGCCATAGAAATTTAACACGAAAATATGTGAGGCAGAAATATTAATATTTGCTGTTGAAAAATACCCCGTGTGTATGCTGCCAGCCTTATGGTAGTTTTTACCACGCACCACCACAATGTGGAAGCCAGCTGCCCACTGAAATATTTCCGAACCATTTCGACTTAGGGTCCTTCAAAGAGCGTTCAATTCTTAAAAGGCCGCCAACGCCTTGCCTTCTGGCAGTCTGAGTGTCCATGGACGGTATCACTTAACATAGATGAGCCTCCTGCGTCCAATTACATAAAAATAAACATATGAGAATAGAGTAGGTAGATATAATGTTTCTAAAACACCTACTTGATATAACTTGGTCGTATTTCGTGATTTCTGAGCTAATGTGCCGCCTCGGCAATCGAGGGCATCGTTTGGGTTCTCTGTATTCGATTGGCTTCGGATTACCACAACACACCATTGGCTGATTTCCATCATAGTAACATGTCTGTAACGCAACGTAAAGATATTTCATTTTATTAGAATATAGCAGCAGTAATGTTGCATATAACGATGGGCAAAATTCAAGGCGAGAGATGGGCTCGTGGAAAGAAGTCGTGGTTGCGAAATGTACGGAAGATGGGAAAAGTTTTACCAGAAGAAGAAAATAGAATATAGTAATAGTTTTGTAACTAATTATAATTAAAAAAATGTAATTCTAATGATGAAACCGAGAATGGTCTGTTTTGTTATTTGAAATATATATACGTATATATATACAAACATAACATATACAACTGCTCATTACAAATATTTAGTAAAACAAAAATCTTGGCGATTAAAAAGAGTGGCGGAGAGTTTTTGCCAGTTGTTCTCTTCTGTTCTACGCCCTTGAGTTGAGAACTGGCAGTAAATGTAAAATTAGAAGCATTTCATATATATATATATATCTCTATATATATATTTTTTCTTTTTTTTACCTCCATAAGTGTACATTGCGTTACCAATATGAATAAATGATTTTGACTTTTGACATTATTGTGAACTTACAATGTCCTTATTACGAATGAAGTTGTCTGTGGTCGATTTGAAGATTTGTCGGAAAGCTCCAGTTTTGAACAAACTATGCTTGGTTGGACAGCACGCTACCTGAAACTCATTATCTCGGTAGCAAAGCTGGAAAGATTAATCAAGATTAAGCAAGACGCAGATTATATACATAGATAAAATAGACATAGATTTTTTATAAAAAAAAACAGGAGGCTCATCTGATGTTAACGATACTGACGCCCATGGACGCTCTCAATGTCAGAGGGCTCACGAGTGCGTTGCCGGCCTTTTTTTTCAAAGAATCGACAGCAAACGGACAGGAGGCTCATTTGATGTTAAGAGATACTGCCGCCCATGGACGCTCTCAATGTCACAGGGCTCACGAGTGCGTTGCCGGCCTTTTTTTTCTCATAGCCAGTGGCCTCTAGTTGCCTTTTAACAATTCGTACGTTCTTTGAAGGACCCTAAGTGGTTCGCAAATACTTCAGTGGGCAGGTGGTTCCACATTGTGGTGGTGGCAAAAACTGCCTTAAGAAACGCTCCTTGTTTCTTATGTATTAACAGAAATAAATATACTTACATAAGGATGTATCCTATTGACTGTGATGAGCCTCACAGCCATGGGGCAGTGATGTAGCTCTTTGCATGTTCCGACCATAGTCGTGTTATCTGTTTCACTGTAGGCTGAACATGGGGTGTCAACTGGGGAAGAGGTTACCCATGAGTCACTCATTTTCTTAAATTTAAATTATTCAAGTATCTTATTATCTTAATTAGACCAGCTAAAATGGCACTTTTGAACGTCAAATAAAATATAAAGATGATTCTAGTTGCCCCTTCCCCTTCGTGTGGAGAAGAATGGCCAAGAAACTCCACATTTACTCTTTTAAAATAGGTTTTACAATATTTTGTATATGTCGCAGTAAAGTAAAGATCGATATTCAATCAACTCGCTAGCGTTTATTTAAATAAAGCAGCTTTGAAAACGTTTAACTATCTGTCTGACCGAAAGCCAGCGTGTTGATAAATAATGTAAAACAAGATGGCGGTCACGACAACAGCTGATTACTTTTAGAGTCTTTTTGTGTGACAGTGGTTTTTTGTTTCAAATTGTGGTCTTTTCAATTTTTGTATAATTTCTCAGTGAGTGTTTATGCGTATTGTAAATTATTGTTAAGAAGAATTAATAGTATTATCAGTCTAATGTACCTAGGTATTGTTTCAAAACTAATTTTCTCCATATCCTTTGACTCATGACTGACACTATCAACTGTGTGCCTTTAATGTTAAGAATATAGAAAGACGAGGTACTCAGGGCTTATTATCTAAGTAATATTATATATGTTACTGTAAAAGCTCGAACTGCAGTAAATCCTAAGATATTCCAGTAAAACCTAAGATCTACCAATTCCTAATGGTAAATGTCCTAAAAGGTTTGCGATTCGAACTCTTACCACCATTCCGTTGGTAAATCTTAGGATTTACATTAATGGCACGGTAAATGTTGAAAAACAAAAAAATGCACCTGCACATCATCAGGATTACTTTGTAATTCTAAATGCCACAATAGCAATCCGTGTTGTAACAAGTGAAGTGTTTTTTTTAGGTACCTTATGTAGGTATATTCAGAGATAAACGTTATGTGTTTTTTTCAAAATAATTTAAGTAAGTTGGTATTAGTTTACTTATAACTATCATATGATACCTTTATAATACTATGTACCTGTTTTGTTTTGTTAATAGTTCATTAAAGTAAATACTTAAGAATTACTCATTGTTTTATTCCTAAAACCAACATCTACCAGCTGACGGTGGTAAAACCTAGCATATACTGAATTCGAATGGTAAAAGCTCGAAAAAATCGTCGTAATTTGAGAAATACTTACATTTACCAACTCGTGTCGGTAAATCCTAAGACTAACACTTAAATCTTAAGATTAACCGAAGTTCGAGCTTTTACAGTAACATATAAATTTCTCGTGTCACAATGTTCGTTCCCATACTCCTCGACCTCGAAACGACTCGACCGATTCTTATAATTTTTTTATGCATACTCAGTAAGTCTGTGAATTGGCAACTATATATATTTCAAACTCCTAAATGTTAAGGGTGGTCCACCCCTAAATTTGTATTTTTTTTATGATACAGCATACAAAGATACATACAAAACCTAAAAGTTTTCATTCTGGAAAACCGGAAAATGGGTATTTGTACTAAAAAGTTAGATGAAGTTTGCGGAGACAGTTCTATGTGTGTGTACATAATTTTTGTGGTAGTTAATAATAATAATAATAATAAATCGTTTATTTGCCAAGATAGTGGTACAATCCGTACAATCAGCTATATATAAATAAGCACGCAAATGTCATATAATAAGAACATTAACATAACGTCATAATAAGAAGTTAAGTAATTTATAATTGTTAAACTTATATCTATCTATCTCAGTCTAAATACTCGGTCACGCTATAAAGGCTTTGCCTTTAAAAATAACAATTGGTTACTAAAAGTGGTAAGAATAATAATAAATTTTAACCGACTTCAAAGACCTACGGTTATCAGTTTGATGTACTGTATATGATGATTAGCGCATGTGTTAAATTTCTTAAATACACGATTTGCAAAAACTAAAACTCTTATCCAAACGATCTTACATTTTAATTAGACCAAAATTTCATTAAAAACAGGACATGTATATGAAATAATGTCGAAGAATTTTAAATACTCACGTTTATAATAGTAATTCGGAACCTGAGCAGACACAGACACACACACACAAAACAACACTAATATCGTGTAACGCAACATTTTGTCTCTTTACACCTTATCTTAGGTTATCATTGAAGTCTAAATTTCAAATGACACAAAATCATTTAAAAGTTGTTAATTGTTCAAATTGAAATGTCTATTTTTGTAAAAAAAAACATCGCAAAATATATTAATTAGAATTTTATTTCAATATAATAAAAAAATACCAATAATGTCTCTTATAATAACTCTTTTAATATACAGTATTTACAATATTATTAACCTACATAGTAATAATATTTAAAACGTAAAAAATAAATTTTAAAAGTTTGCTCCATTTGGCAGGCCCTAAATGCTGGCATTTTCTCGCTGTATTTCGATACTTATTCGTTAAGGAAAGCACCAGCTCTGGGGTCACCGGTACTATCTACCAGGCGCCTTAAAACCTGAACCTCAAGGTCTAAGACTCCTCCAAAGGGAACAAATTCAAAGTTGAAGAAAAGTTTAATTTATAACATATAACTCCATTAAATCCAATCGAAACTTGACATCTTTGTGCTTTGTAAAACACACAAACACAAGTCAAAAACAAAAATCTAATATACTAAATGAATATTACTTTATAAGGCACTTTAATATCACAAATAACCGACCGGCTTCTCGTTAAGTTGACTAACAACTAAAAATATGTTTAACATTAAGATGACCTTTGCGGCCACTAGATACGAAATAACCGCTTGGACTGCTTATTATTAAGATACACAATAACAATTAATTGAATATTGGACGTAAACAACTCTTTGAAGCGCTGAAGAAGCAGGCACAAGACGGAATTGCAAAACATGAAACGGACCCAGAAATTTCACTGCCCCACTCCCTAACACAGCATGTAGTGAATGAGGCATCTTTGGTAATAGCCTAATAGCATCATCATGACCCTTTCATGTAGATAAAATAAAAAATAAACACTCGATGTGTATTACAAAATATTAAAAGTCAATATTTAGTTGGTAAGTTTACTACTTATTAAAAGAATACGATCTTAACTACATTATAATTTTAATTTATAATTTCTAAAACAACGCATATACGTAAAATTATAAAAGAAAATATGATTTCACAAATTTTACACACATACACATCAATAATATTAGAACAAAAAACAAGAACTAACCTTAAAATATAATAACTAAAAGGAGTCTTTAGGCAAGGTTCCGAAGATACTGGCAGTGATCCCCCTTTGAATAGCTGGACTAAATCTTTGTCCGAGCTGCCAGCTCTCGGTCTCCTGTGATGTCGACTTACCTTTTTGCTATTTCCTTACAAAGCCTTATAGCGATAGGACCCCACGGACCAAAGGTCTCATAATAATTAAAATGGATAAATAGAAAACTAAAATAAATTAAAAGGTTTCGTCCCTGTATTAAAATGCTGGCAGTATTTCCTCTCTGTATTTGCGATACTTATTCGTTTTACAATAACAATTTTATTATCTTACAAGACCAATCAATAAAAGTATTAGTGGATGCACCAAGGACACAAGACCTCACGTATTGCGATCGATCGTTCGCGATTCTCGTGGCCGAATGAGGAAAATACTTAAATAAATGTGTTACTAGCTATACTGGTATTCCTGTTCCAACAGGTTTATAAATCACAATAAACATAACTTCAAAAAGTACCAAAAGTTTGTATGCGTGTAATTTTTTTTTTTTTGCGACTGAGGCGCAAACAAGCTGATGTGGTCTCTGGCAGAATGACCAGGGCTGTGGAACATTCTGCTCCTCAGCATAATGCTGAGCCAGGGCCAATTACACACAGCACACACGCATTACATACTTGAGACGAACCGAATGGGAAAAGAAAAAAGAATTTAAATATCTCTCATTATATCTTTTATTAAATTTTTTCTTTTTGATTATTGTTATTTTGTGTGTATATGTGTGTGTGATTTTGTTTGTAAAAAATGATATGTCTATGTCTAATATTATAATATTTCATTAATAATGTGCGTAAACCAGCGCTGGATCAAACTCAAACTCAAAATATCTTTATTCATATAGGTAAACAAGTTCACTTATGAACGTCAAAAAAGAAGTTAAGTTAATTGTTAATTTACATTTACTACCAGTTCGCAAATCAAGGGCGTAGAGCGGGCAAGAAACTTTTCGCCAGTCTTTTTAATCGCCAAGTTTTGAGTCATACAAGAGTGTGTGAGAGTTGAGAACTATATCTGTCAAATCTATAAACATCGCTTTAAAAGTAAAAAACAGACCGGCTTGTCATGAGCATTGACAAACCCGGTCAACTTTGGAGCGCGAAATTGTTCTGACATTATTTTTTGATAAAGTAAAAAGAAAAAAGTTATTAAGCAAAAAAGGTATTTTTTCACTTCTTTACTCGTAACTTTTGATATTTGCTTTATGATAAAGTCACAAAGACATAATTGTAGGCAAAGTGATTTGCTACAAAATATTACAAATTTTTTGTACGATGGATAGTTTAGGATATATAGCCAAAAACGTGTTTTCACCCCTTTTTCCAAAATGGCGGCCGGTGGACAAGGGTGCCAACCCTACAAACATGGGTTTAAGCTTGTATTGACCCCCACTACATGTGCCAGAAATAAAATTGCGTCCTCTAACAAATGATCAGCAACTGTAACATTTCAATGGACTAGTAAGCGAAAGAACGTCATGTATTTTTGATAGTATTAAGTGTATGGCGGCTAAAGAATTTTAGGATATTTTTTTTTCTACACTTAAAATTAGTTAAAGTGCAAATTTTATAGATAGGTCAAAAAGTCCCTTCTTGGTATGGCCCAGTGGCAAGAAAAAGGAGGAAGCCCACCAAACCTGGGAAGATGAAATAAAAGAGATAGCGGTAATTAAGTTCGGTAGCTGCCCTGCGATTCTGTAACTCATTTTTCGAACTCACACAGCGGTTTTCACATCGGCGGTCGCTCTGAAATCAGTCGTGAAGCAGTCATTTTATGATTTGGCATTCTGATAAACAATAAACTACAAGCTCCCACCTTTTTTATAACTAAGATACCATTAGGGGACGTGGGGTTGCGACGCTGGATTAACAAAAAACTAACTTGACTTAGTGAAGAGTTCGTAAATCTAAGTGACATACCAGAATGTTAAATTACAATTTTTGAGTGTGGTAAAAACTAAAGGGCTCATTTTGGCTTCAAGTGTGCGATATTGTTTACGCTATTAATTATTAACTAAAATATAACTTAACTAATGTTAGTTACATAGCTCTAGTTTGAAATTTTTGTTCTAATATGATTGATGTGTATCATCAAGTGTGTGTGTGTAAGATTTGTGTCATATTCTTGTATATTTTAAGCATACATGAAGGACTAGAATAAATGTGACGTCAAACATTAAAAAATAAATAACCTTCAAAGGAATTTCAATTCGGTTACTTATTCATTCGACAGATGAAGCGACATTTGCATTTTTATTAAATCATATTTAAGTGTCAAAGTTTTAAAAAATACAATTTTGCTAGATTGTATATAATAATATTATAAACGCAAAATTTTGTAGGTATAGATGAATGTTTGTTACTCTTTCACGTTAAAACTACTGAATGGATTTTAATGAAACTTTACAATAATATAGCTTATACCTCAGAATAACACATATGGTACAATTTATAATGATATTGAATGAATTGTCCAAAATATCAAGTAGGAAAAACCTACCATCTGCGAGCTATTCTGGTGTGCGCTGCCAAAACCGCTAGAGTTACACATATGTAATGTATGATGGAAATGTTTATCTTAAATAGTCCTACAAAAAAGCCCGCCATAGTATATATCTATATCTTATATGTAAGCCATTATAGCCAAAATAGTGAACCATAACTACAATATAAATTAATAATTTATATCAAATGGTAGTATAAATTGATTCCTAAATGAAATACTTTAATCGCTTCTGGTATTTATAGTAGATAAAATATGTCTTTCATGCTACATCATTTGGAAAAGTTAATCCTGCGCAGACGAAGTCGCGGGCAACAGCTAGTTTCTTATAAATTGTATAACTTAAATTGTCACGTCATAGACAACATACCACATCTGGATGATTCCCATGCTCCGATTAATTGAATTCTCTTACAGAACTCCGTATGACTCTCGAAGACAGCTTAAGAAGCGAGCTGTTCATTCCAGTGCCGGCCAGATGCCAGAGTCTTTTAACCAGTTTTGTGACGGGTACTAGATTCTTGTCCCTCCAAATGTCCCACGTTTCGTAATCAAAAAGAGGGAGGGTAGCTTTTCCAGTAAAGAGGGTACTTCAAGAGAGCCTTCCGGGGTGGTGGTATCACGCGATCAGACGCTCTTCTCGGATATGAGAGCTATCCAGTGCGGTATTTGCTGCACACTCCCTCGAGAGGGGTGAGCTTGTGCTTGGCCAGTTCGGGGCATATGCCCCCTTCGGGTGGTGATTCTGTGTTCGCGCCCTGCTGTTACAGGTACTTAGGTGGACTTTATAACCCTTGGTGGGCTCTACTCGGTTGGTGTCAATCTGGTGGTGAGGGGCCAAGGAGTAATCTCGACTTGGCCGTGGTAGAGGGCAGACTCGGTCAAGCCCTGCCGGGTAAGATCCCCGGTTACCTCGGGGAAGGCCCGGCGAGGTGACCACTACAGCAGTGGTGTGTTCCTGGCTTCCGGTGTGCCCCTGAGAGCTACGAAGCTGAGCTCCACAGCTCAAAACCAGTTATTTCTATCTCCATCTCATCACTTGAGATTTAGCTAAGTATATAAATCTTATTTTAAATTATGCCTGAAGCAACCCTGCCTCGATAGAAAACTTATGATCTATTTGTAATGTTATCGAGCTATTTTTGTAGTAAACCTAGTACGAGAATTCACGTTTAAATGTTCTCTTAGGCGATACTTAAGTTAAAGTCAAAAATCATTTTTTCATATAGGTAACAATGTACACTTATGATCGTCAAAAAAGAAATATACATTAAATGCTTCTAATTTTACATTTACTGCCAGTTCTCAAATCAAGGGCGTAGAATGGAAGAGAAGAACTGGCAATAAAGTGAGTTTTTACTACCATTGCTAAAGCTGTACTCTTCAAGCCTAAAACCGTTTTATCTCAAGAACGATTTTAAACTCATGGGAGCTCACAGCTGTAGCCTACACCGGAAACGATATCCTTGAAATCCCATCACATAACTCTGCCTTTCTTCGCGAATCCTTTAAGGTCTCTGCAGTGAGGCTATGGAATTTACTTCCCGTCCCTATTCGCTTAGCTCCTTCTCTACCTTCCTTTAAATCTCTGCTGTAAGCATTACCTTTACCATTAACTTTCATACTAACTAATTTTCAGTCTTCATAGCTTTGTTTTGTTCAATTATTTTTGTCTAAGTAATTGTATATCTAATGAAGTTTTGCACTTCTTGCACTCACCTTATTTAATTTATTTTTCCTTATAGCGGTTGCCTGATAAGATGCCCTCCATGAAGTGTAAATAAATAAATAATAATAATGTTTTATAATTTTTCTAGTTAAGATTATTGTATTGTATATAGACTCCTTATTCAGCTTTATTAAATAGTTAAAAGGTAGTTGTTAAAAATAACATGCATATAATGACCATGCAATAACCTGTGGCGTTTAATGTTTATATTCGCTAAATCTAATAGATAATAATACAGATATTAAGAAACTACGTTGCCTTGTATCTACATTATTTTAATGCAACAGACGACACGGCTATAGGCTCACTTATGTGAAGTGACAACCTTTAATAACAGGGACGTTCTTTTCTTGACGTTCTTCTGTAAGTTGTATTGATTCAGATTCTTTTTTACTTCTAAACTTAATGCCTAAACAAATGGTTGAAATGTAAACTTTACGAATAACAATACAGTGACACTATCCGTCTGTTTTTGCACTTATATACTTTTTCTCTAGTAAGTGATCATCTTTCTGTCCGGGACCCACGCGATTTGGGTGGATCTCCAGGTCTTAAACGTGCAAGTTTCGATGTTTGCTTTCCCCAGTACAAGTGTTGATTGAACTGAGAAACGTCTATTGGTGCACCAGCTCCAACATTACAATAAAATTAAACTCATACCGCTCCGAGTGTTACTAGAAGAAGTGTTGCGAGAATGTTTCTATTTTTCGATCGTTATCACATCGTTTCTCTCAAATCCCGTGCTATCTCGAAGGTATCAATAACATTGCAAATAATGCATATTAATGGTGGCGAAGTTGAAAATTGTTAAGAGAATGATAAATATTTATCCCGCGTCTTCCTAAAGGATGTTTTCTATATAAACAGGGGATAGAGGATCTACCCTCATTCGAGAACTAGTGCCTGCTGCAAACATGTTGAAAATAGCCGCCATTTTATCGTTATTTTTGATTGGTAAGTAATAGTAGTTATTTTAAATTTTCTACGTCATATTTTTTTCGTGGATTCCTGGACTATGTTATTCATACCAGAACTTTACCTTTAGGTACCTTTATTTAGTACCTTTAACGCGATACTTATTCGTTGAGGAACGTACCAGCCTTGCGATTCTGTAACTCTGTGCTGCGAAAACCGCTGTGTGAGTTCGAAAAGTGAGTTACAGAATCGCAAGGCTGCTCTGGGGTAACCTACCAGCCCTAACTTTAATCTTTTATTTCACTTGAATATATATAGTTTATTAATAATATATATATTATAAATTTTACTATGTGTGAACTTGTGCCTGAAGTATATATTCAGGTGTATTGTCCATAACGTCCGTTCTTTAATTATTCTCAGAGACTACTCTGGGACAGACTATATAGGCCTGTTAGTCTGAGTCTGGTAGATTGAATTAATATAAAAGAAACAAAAACTTCATATATAAAAAATTAATAAATAATTATAATTGCATAAGTTGTTAAAAAATTATATGCAATAGCTTTACCGCCGCAGTCCCCAAGTGCCACATGTTTTTTTTTTAAACATTTGATAATGTTTGCGGCTTCACTGCATCGTCTACCGTATTTACCTTGGAGAGGGTTCAGAGGAGTTGTTCGGATTAATACCTGCAGCTGAGTTTCATCATCGGACGTTCGACATTCGTTCCTCAACTGAGCGTTATTAAAGGCACAGATAATGAAGTATCTTCGAACCTTCCAGAAAAGAGCGTACCAATTCCTAAAAGGACCGTACTTGCGAGCACTTTGGCATTGAGAGTGTCCCGTTTGGCCCCTGTTTAGAAAAAAGAGAGAAAAACTAACTTTTAAATGTTCTTCCTTCATATTTATTTATACAAATCTAAAACTTTAGATTTTCGAGACTTAGAGGGAGGGAAAAGGAAGATAATATGTTAGGAATTTACTGAATTTAATTGTCATTCAAATATTAATAAAAGTGTCGATAATACAAACACGTGGCATTGTAATTTAAAATTCGTCATTTGAGATTTAAATAAATTATTTTGCATAAAATACTTATACACATTTCATAAATTCGCTTTAAGAAATTTTAATTTAAAAAAAATAAAAGGTATAATAAGGTAACCCTCTCACTCTCTCTCAATCGGTCTCAATCACCCTCTCAATTTTCTTCGACAAAAACGCTGCACATCTTCGTGACGCTAATAGTATTATTATTGCGTTTCATCCGTTAACATTTTATGCGCCTAAACAAGTTTCACTCCAATAATTCACGCCTTTATTATTTAAAATATACAATTCTGTATCAGCAACATTGTCACAGTCTCAGTACAGACGGATAAAGAAAGACGCGCATTCTTCTAATGATTACTCTACAGGTAGGTACGCCAGTTCTCTGAACCTTCTTTTTTATTTTCATCATCAGCTTTTAAAATTCTTCTGTTCAACGATTGTGACATGATAAGTTGGAGATAAAATGCTGTGGCAAATGGTTGAATGAATTTGTTAGTGGTGTGTTTAATTTAGTTGATCCACTTATTACATATTATCAAGGGCCTCACTAATTGGAAACTGATATTAAAACATTTGTTTGTCTTATTATTTGTTATTTAGTAATTATTATTAATTTAATTAATTAATTTGGCGCCTGGTAGACCGGTGACCCCGGAGCTGATGCTTTCTTCGTTCAATGTTAAACACTGCCACAGAGGACTAAACTTTTTAAATTTGTTTTAATTTTTTTTATTATTACTATGTAGGTTAAGAATTATGTAAATACTGTATATTTGATTGTAATAGTTAGGTTTTAATAAACGAATAATCATTAAAAATTTATATTTAACTTTGGTCTATTAATCTTTGAATTAACAGTTAAATTTAACCGCACACAACACAACATTACGTCATGATCGTAGAACAATGTCGGATGTGAAAAAAAATCCAAAATCCACTTTTTATCATATTTGGATATCACAACATTGACTGAATATTACGGCTACATTAAAAAAATTGTGCGTTTACTTATGTACGCGCGTAAGAAGTTATACTTCTTTGGCTTTCTTTATTTTTTTAAAATATTAAATAATAAATATTTAGCGTTAATAATTTAACAATATTTAATATTTAGTATATTATTCAATTATTAATTAATTTTAATAACAATTATTATTTATTATTTTACTATATTATTAATTCAATTTAATAACTAGGTATGTTTCATAACCTTTTAACTAAGTAACAATAGGTCTTTGTGAAAAAGCATTGCTAAATTTCTTTGAAAAAATAATTAAAACTCCTTTATTTGTTTAAAAGGTACTACAAATGTCATTATGGTCATTCAAAATTCTTGGCATAGCTGCTAACGTCACGCATATTCTATTTCTTTTTACTTGTAGATTGTCTTATTCCCATCTCGCTCGCGCACGCTCGGCGCCCATACTGATAATTTTGTGTCACGGTGCGCGCGCATCGTAAAATTTCACTCTCATACATTTTTCATAACGCGCCTAAAGAACTTCAAAAAATCCATGTGTTTTAAATTTCAGATTAATCAGTCGATAAAGTGACGGATCTGATAGAATAATGTGATTTTTCTATAAAACTGTGTATTTTAATGTTATTTGTTTCAAAAAAACTGTTTTGTTTGCTTGTATGCCAATTTTCTTAATAACAGAATATGAATTGAAAACGTTATGACAAAAAAACTAACATGATTATTTTATTTTGAAATGGCTGCCCTGTAAAGTTTACTATTTGTCAGATCCGTCACTATTATATGACTATGATGATTAGTATCTGAATGAATGAGAATTCAATACACATAGAATTAAAAATGACGTATTTCTTCAAACTCTGCTTTCCTATTTATATTCTTCTGGTGTTATTTTATTTACTCAACATTCTCTATTTACAGGCAGTGTATGGGGGCAAGGCATATCCTGCGACTCGTGCGGAAGTGAATGCGCTTCCGCCTGTGGTACACGTCATTTCCGGTCCTGTTGCTTCAACTACCTTCGCAAGAAACGCCCTGACACCTTTAAGGTATAAAACAACTTGATAAATGTTTTAAAAGATCGTTTTTCATTGATCTCGTTAACGCGGGGTGGTCAATTGCCTGAAGGGCGGGGCAGAAGCTCACTGGTACACGCCGTCACGGCCTTCCCCGACGGTATTTTACCCTAGTCTGATTTTGGATCCGGATCTATTAAGACATGTTTTTATTTAATGAAGAGTCACTATATACATGTCGCAGCCAACTAGATTAATTAGCCGTTCACTTAAGAGCCTAGCCGTTTAACTAGCGGCCTGAAAGATGTCCACCCAGTTGATCAAACAGCTAGGCAAATGACTTACTTGGATCGATGAAGTTTCATTACTTGCCTAGCCTGTTCACTGTTAATTTAGTTCCACTTTCTGTCACTTTCTGCCACTTTCAAAGTAGAAACGAAACCTTTCAAACTGTCAATATGGCATCACCAAACCAACAAGTACAATAGAAGAGTGTAGTGACAATAATAATGTGAATTTCACTAAGGTAATTAAATTTTAAAAGAATTTTTTATGGCATATGTTTATCTTTTTTATTTCTACCAAATCATGACTCTATCGTACGAATGGCCTAAGCATTAGCCAGTTTATTAAATGTTGTAACAAATGCTACGGCTGAATATCTTTCAGGCCGTGAGTTAAACGGCGCCGTTTAGTTAAAAGGCTACGCAATTAATTGAACGGTTAATTAAGGTAGTGGCTGCGACATAGATATCGCGTTTTAGATGCAACAAGTGCCATCTAGTGAGGGAAAATTAACTAATTGATTAAACGAAGAAGCAGCAGCAGCAGTTTTGAATTAAATCGAATACAGTACTGTGTAATAATTAAATTATTTTTTCAGATGCATCATTATTATGATGGCCAGCGACAGAACCCACCATTCTTCACAGAAAACCTTCCAGACGACAGTTTTAGATGGTTCGCCAATGATCGCTACGGCCTCTTTGACGGTGTAGATGAGCGGGAATAAAACTAATATTTAAACTGACGAATTTCCAATATTAATGTGTTGTGGTAATCAAATGGCCATTTCTAAACGAGAATTCCTTTAATGACGTTGGAACATAAAATAAGTAGCTATTCAAAATTGCAATAATACGTGGGTAGATTGAATTTGCACAAGTCTACCCACACATTACCCCGATATCGCGTTCTCAGTGAACACGTTCTGGAACGCTCGAACAGATCTTTTACCAATAAATATAGTTTTGTTATAGCGAAGTTTGTATGTATTTTCGTCGTCTCCTATATAAAATAAAGTTGTTTTCCTTACCATGGCAACCACAATATAGAAATTGCAATTCGCATCTTATGGCTGGTCAGATGCGAATTACATATATAAGCAATATATTTATATAATTTGTGTATGAAATAAATTAAATTTTAGAGATTTTTTTGTGTTATTTTATTTTTTGCTCCATCACCACTTTCGTAGAAACAAAATTTTCACTATGGGGGGCAGGTCATACTTGAACGGCCCCTGTGCTTAAACGGAAAGTATTCTTCTGGTATAAGAGTGGTTTAATTATTACGGCATTGGGAATGTCTACTTCAGTACATAATGTAGAATAAAAAAAACAGTTACAATGAAGACTTTATTTCTCTCCGATTTGAACAATATTAACATTACTTACAACTACGAGAGTAAACAGTACGAGTTTTATTAATAAAGACAACCTAATTTTCGAAAAATTGCTTTTAGTACAGATTATGAACGAAATTATTTGTCTCACATCGTGATACACAGATAATAAAATATGTCGGAATGCAAGATTACTTAAATATATACAATGTCACCTCCTAGTTTAGTACAAGAATAAAAGTATATTTTCTCTTTGCCGCCGTTTGGCGCGAAAATTACATAAAAACGCTACGGACGCATAGTCTGTAATCTACCAATGGAGTCAGCCATTTTGTTTTCTTTTTGACACAGACATTCGAATTAAAGATACATAACAATGGTTTTACTTCTACAAATAATGATGTCTAAATACGTAAATTAATTTCTATAAGTGAAAAATTTAATAATAAAATAATATATATATATATATATATGATCTGAACTGTAATAATCATAAGAATATATTTTTTTATTACGTATTATAATTGTTGAAAGTTTACTTACATAATTGAGGGGAACATAAAATAGTTATTATTTGACAACAACATGCATTACCAATTTGTCTATTATAATAACATTTACGTCGTGCCAACAAAGGTTTCACAAAAATAACATATTTATTATAGATATTGACGAAATAAATTGACAAAAGAAGAAAGGGACAGGAATGAATTAGTCTGTGCCACTGACATTTGACATTTAAAGTAACGCTTCTTTTTGGTTTCGTCTGGCAATTTGCGCGCTGGCTTCTTGTATCACTTCCCAAAGTTTTGCTTCAGATAAAATTTGGCGGGAAAGGTCTTCTAAGGAGTTATCTGTGTCGTAGTTGTCTTCTTCAAACTGTGGATAAATAATAGATGTTTTAGTAAAAATATACTATAATATAGTGTTAGGCGGTTACTGGTTGTTTTTTTTTATTTCTTGTTTTTTTGTTAGAGTTCTCTGAAACCCGCTTTAAAAAGAAATTATGTTTTTTAGTTTTAACTGCTGTAAGGTTTACAGATCCCTCTGTTGGATTCCAAATGATGGGTTCCATTTGATGAAATTAAACAGGGCCTAACGGACAGGAGGCTCATCGAATGTTAAGTGATATTGCCGCCCATCGACGCTCTCAATGACAGAGGGTTTGCAAGTGCGTTGCCGGCCTTTTTTCAAAGAACAAAGGGACAAACGGAGAGAAGGCTCATCTGATGTTAAGTGATATAGCCGCCCATGGACACTCAATGTCAGAGAGCTCGCGAGTGCGTTGCCGGCTTTTTTATAAATAACAGTGAGCAATCGGATAGGAGGCTCATCTGATGTTAAGTGATATAGCCGCCCATGGACACTCGCAATAACAGAGAGCTCGCGAGTGTGTTGCCGGCCTTTTTTTTAAAGAACAAATGGGCAAAAGGGCAGAAGGCTCATCTGATTTTAAGTGGTACTGCCGCCCATGGACACTCTCAATGTCAGAGAGCTCGCGAGTGCGTTGCCGGCTTTTTTATAAATAACAGTGAGCAAACGGACAGGAGGCTCATCTGATGTTAAGTGGTACTGCCGCCCATGGACACTCACAATGCTAGAGAGCGTCGCTGATCTTTTAAGAATTGGTTCGGAAATACTTCAGTGGGCAGCTGGATCCACCGAGTGCCACCCAAAAACTAACTAAGTGGGTCTTTACTCTTTTGCCTCACTCGTGTGTCTCGAATTTATAAGTTTAAGTTCTAAGCTCATCTCTCAAAACAAAAAATAATAAACCTGTCTTGATCGCATCATTCCTTGCAGAGGCATTCCGGGAGGGTTCATTGACCTTTTGCGACCACATCCTGAAAAGCATATTAATATGGAGCAAATTATATTTAAAACGAATTCGTGTAGTTTTTTACGATAGTTGATTCAAACAATCTTTAATTAACTGAGTAGTTTGTTAGTGAGTAGTTAGTTAGCTTCAGCGTATCTCATCCTTGAGGTCGTAGGTTCGATCCTGTGCACCAATGGACTTTCTATTTGCGCACTTAACATTCGCTCGAACGGTGAAGGAAAGTGTGGTGAAGAAACCATATTCCATAGAGCCAACACGACGGCGTGTGTCAGACACAGGAGCTTGATCACCTACTTTCCTATAAGACAAATGACCATGAAACAGATACTGACTAGACCTAAAAAGGTTGTAGCGACATTTATTTTTGAAGTGAAACTTCTTTAGGCGCATGATGGTAATATTTTTACGGAACGTCACAAAGATGTGCAGCGTTTTGCCGAAGAAAAGGTAGAGAGCGATTGAGACTGATTGAGAGAGTGAGAAAGGTAAAGTACCTTATAGAAATTATATTTATTAAATATTGGTATTTTATATTTTATGCAAAATAATTTATGAAATCTCAGATAACGAATTGTAAATTAAAATGACACTTGTTTTTATTATCGAAGAAATGAATTTAAAAAAAAATCATTAAATTTTTATTTATTTATATTATCATTAGCACGTATACGTATACAGTATACGTACGTATATGTAGACAGTGTGAATATAGATAGTTACAATGTCACACATATACCCAGAACGCACCATAAGCGTTAATGCAATCACTACGATGAATGCTTAGTTTTATTATTCTATCATGTACCACGAATGCTTACCACGATGCTTAGTTATCATGTAAGGGTTTTTAGCAGTAAGAATAGAATTATATTAAAGCCAGTCTAATATCGACCACCGTAGTAATAGGGTCTTGCATCGACCACCTTAGAATTAGGGTCTAACATCGACCACCTTAGAATTAGAGTCTAACATCGACCACCTTAGAATTAGGGTCTAACATCGACTATAGTTAAGAATACCAAGTGTAATATTCTTTAATAAAGTTTACTTTTTAAAAAAACCTTTAAATACCGTCGCGATTTGACTAGATATACCTACAAATACATGGAGTGATCATATCGGCTTTTATCTTAGAAATAATTAATTTACAAAGAATATTCACAAATATAAAAAAAACAAAACTAAAAATTTACATATTTTATTTTATTTTTGCTCTCCATGTGAGAATAAGGACCATCTATCTAATATATAAAATTCTCATGTTACAATTATCGTTCCCATACTCCTCCGAAACGGCTTGACGGATTCTTATGAAATTTTTTATGCATATTCAGTAAGTCTGAGAAACGGCTACTATCTATCCTTCAAACCCTTAAGTGATAAGTGTCCAGTGTCCACCCGAAAAAAATATTTTTTATTTTTTAGACAATTTTTTTTGTTTTTATTTACAGATACAGCATACAAAAATACATATAACCCTTAATTTTCACCCCTCTACGATCAACCCCTATTTTTTATTTGTTAATTATGACTTCAACTCTGAGGTTTATTTAGAGAAAATTCATAGAACAACCTGAAAAGTTTTCATTACAGAAAACCGAACAGTCTCTGGGGTAGCTTAGCAAAACGTTCGATGTTGGTACGTACTAAAGAGGCAAAGTAAAATCACATTAAGGAGAAAGGAAGTATCATAACGTATATCCTTTCTATAACATATTAAACATGTTATAGAAAGGATATACGTGTGTGAAAATGACATGAGAACTTAGAAGTCGCCAGATCAGCCTTGCGATTCTGTAACTTACTTTTCGAACTCTCACAGCGGTTTTCGCAGCGGCGGTCGCGCTCTAATCAGTTGTGAAGCAGGCATTCTGATAAACAATTAACTACAAGCTCCCTCCGCTTGTCAAGACATAATGTGAAATTGCTTAACAGAATACCATGAGATTCCAAAAATGACGTGAGTGACGAAGGGAGCGTTGTTAGTGCGAGGTGAACTCACGGATTAACAGAATCGCACGGCTGATCCATGCAACAGCAGTAGCCCACACAACTCACGAGGGGACTCTTTGTATTGAAGTCGCATGGGTCCGCCAATCCGCAAATATAGAATGTAAATACATAATTATGTAGGAATAAAGAAAATAATAGCAAATAAATAACACAGCAAAGTTAAAACATCACGAAAGGTCCCTATGGAGTTGCTAAAAATGTCCACCGAATTTTTCATCACTGCTTTTGTTAATCTGTTTAACAGTGAGGCAGTGTCGTGTAAAAGGGATATTTGTTTCTAGTAGACCGTGAACTGGAGTGGATAGGGATTGCAATTCTGTATGTTTATATGTATTATTTTGTAAAGATGTACACATACATAATAATAATAATTAAAGAAAAAAAAAAGTAAAACATATAATGAGAGTATCAATTTTTTTTCCATTTTCCCTTTCGGTTCGTTTCAAGTGTGCTTGTGTGCTGTGGTTGTAATTGGCCCTGGCTTAGCATTATGCTGAGGAGCAGATTGTTCCACAGCGCTGGTCATTCTGCCAGAGACCACAGGGCCTCAATCGCAAAAAAAAGAGAAGGAATGTAATAATACTTAGTAGAAAAAACAAAAAGGGTGCGTGCACTTATGTACGCGTTTAAGAAGTTATACTTCCTTGGCTTTCTTTATTTTTTTTATATTAAGTAATTTATTATAAATATTTAACGTTAATAATTGAATTATATTTAATATTAAGTATATTATTCAATTATTAATTAATATTAATAATAATTATATATTATTTCATTATATTATTCATTCAATTTAATAACTAGGTGTGTTTCATAACCTTTTAACTAAGTAACAATAGGTATTCGTGAAAATCTCCTTTATTTGTTTAAAAGGTACTACAAAGGTCATTATGGCCATTCAAAATTCTTGGCATAGCTGCTAACTTCACGCATATTCTATTTCTTTTTACTTGTAAATTGTCTTATTCCCATCTGGCTCGCGCAAGCTCGGCGCCCGGCTGGTTTAAAAAGAATTCGTTAGTGGGCTACTTCATTCTGTTAATTTTGTGTCACGGTGCGCGCGCATCGTAAAATTTCACTCTCATTAATTTTTCATAACGCGCCTAAAGTATAACTTCAAAAAATTATGATATTAGTCAAAGTTAGCAGTGTAAGTAATGAAGTCTTGTGTAAAGGTGTATAGTAAATAAAATTAAATGTTAATATTAAGAATAATTGTTAAGTACATAAATATTTTTTTTTGGGCGGATGAAAAACTAGATTTTGTGGTATTTTAGTTGACTCAGTAGATGAATCTTATAGCTGTGACTAAATTTTGACTTTGATTGAAGACTCTTCCGCGGAGGAGGGATATCATTCCAACACTTCGACGCGCTATATTTAAAACTCCCACGAAATGAAGCCGTCCGATGCTGGGGAATGGCGAGCTCCTGAGTACAATTCCTTACTTGGTGCTTGTTGCTACGCCAAAGGAGCTTTTTATACAAATATTCACCTAAATTTGTCAACAAGTCAAGAAACTAGTTATGACTTTCTCTAATCAAAGTTTTATAGGCTTTATATATTTTCGATATTAAAATTATACATTACCTGTGAAAGCATTGCAGAACGGTCTCTTCTTTGGCGCTATTATCTCATCCGTGAGACGTGGATCGAAATTATTTGGAATCTGAAAAATGTATGTATGTACTAACTGCGTGAATTTAAAAGCATGGCAATTGATTTAAATACTCACCCTTGCCGAATAGCAGGTGGTGATAAGCAAAAGTCCAAGTAAAACAATCGAGACGCGCAGTGACGCACCCATGGCGGGAAAATTTGACAGATCGAGTTAGAAAATGGCGGATCTGTGAAAAAAGAATAATTTAATAGTTTTGACAATAATTGTCAAAACGCGAGGTTGTGTTGGAGTGTTTTTAACAATATATTAGGGGGGCCTCATAGCCTAGCGGTCTTATTAAGTGGCAGCTAGGTGAGGGGTACCGGGTTCGAATCCCGGTTCGAGGGCAAGTTTTAATTTAATTTAAATTTGTTCTCGGCCTTTGGGAGGGTTGTGCGGTACCGGGCGAGTGCTTAAACCGTACATGGAGGACACGGTCGAAATGCTAAAAGACAAGCACGATTTATAAAAAAAAAAGAGTGCATGTACTTATGTACGCGCGTAAGAAGTTATACTTCTTTGGCTTTCTTTATTTTTTTAATTAAATAATTAATAACAAATATTTAACGTTAATAATTTAATAATATTTAATATTTAGTATATTATTCAATTATTAATTTATATTAATAATAATAATTATTATTATTTATTATTTTATTATATTATTCATTCAATTTAATAACTACGTATGTTTCATAACCTTTTAACTAAGTAACAATAGGTCTTTGTGAAAAAGCATTGCTAAATTTCTTTGAAAAAATAATTAAAATTCCTTTATTTGTTTAAAAGGTAAATGTCATTATGTTCATTCAAAATTCTTGGCATAGCTGCTAACTTCACGCATATTCTATTTCTTTTTACTTGTAGATTGTCTTATTCCCATCTCGCTCGCGCACGCTATAATCACACTGACAACTTTGTGTCTCAGGTGCGCGCGCATCGTAAAATTTCACTCACAATTTTTCAAAAATCCCTATACTTGACGCTGGCTAATGCACAAATCGTGCCATAGCCATTAATAAAAATAAAAAAAAAACAATAAAAATAAAAGTATTATTTGGCTAAGGGCCAGTTTTTTGATCCGTAGTAAAAAATGGTGTTCAGATTTCATCATTTGAACATGAACGAACTGCTGACATGGATTCGATGTGTGCTAAATATTAACAGCTGAAGAGCAATTTTAATTATATTTTATTTAAATTTTAATCAGCTGTTGACTCAGATCATATGTGTTCCATATTTTAATAGCTGAGGTTGCGCGATACACCAACAGCTCACTAGGAAAATATTATGTATGTGTGAATAGGTGTAATTAGTATTTAAGATATTGTTTTATAACAATAAATCAGATTTGAATATTGCTTTGTCTTGTTCATTTCTCGCTTCCTCTCAAAGTGGCGAAGACTACTTCAAGCCCTTAATTATCGTGGTGAGCCTGCCCGGTAGCTTTGAGATAATCCCACTACCTCGAACCTTTGATCCTACCCGTAGGGCTCCGTCTGTTATCTTAGGTCTCTTGGTGCAGACATCCCGTACTTATTTATATATTTATATATTCACTATTTATGTGTTAGGGTACGTCTGTAGGGCTTAGGGATCCGTAGGGTTGTTAGGTTCTTACGTCTCACCCTCTCATATATTTAGTCATTTAGTGCAGCTTGCTTATACATACATTACATTTACTATTCAGATACTCCTGTCATTAAATACATATAAATCTTAAACACACTTTTCACAGTCCACTAACTAGCAAGCTGTTCATTGGTCCTTCGAAAGAAAAATTGAACTACGCGATTCCTCCCTTTCCCCGTAGGGACTAACGCTTGAGTGACCCACAGGCTGGTGAACCCCAATTGCATTAGTTTGTGGTGATCTTGAGTACGTAGTTGTACTAAGTGTATTCTGTTGGAAAGCACTCTTGCGGTAGCGGATCGGTCACTGGCCTTCCACCAGCGGATCTCACCAGTGTTTTGAGAAGTCGCATATACCGTACTGAGGGCGCAGATACGCGCAGTACTTAGTTAGTTGGCTAGGGTTAGGATAGGGAAGAAGATATTTTGAACAAAAGAAGACTTACATAAAAGACGAAATGGATATACAAGAAATTAATACATTAATACAAAGTCAGGAGAGTGACAGCCTAGAAATAAAACGACTATTCAATAACCTAAGAAAGGATTCTAGTTCGAGGAAGACTGGGAGTTACTTACAAGAAAGACGACTGTTATTTAAAAACATTTTTTCACGAGCAAGAAATAATAATGATATTTTGAAAACAAAACAGGACATTCTCTCATCACATGATTACATTAAAACTAACTACTTCGAAAAAAATATTAAACAAATATATGATGCTGCAATGGAACAACTAGATAAAGACGAGAAAAAACTACAGGAAGTGCACGATATTTTTCACCCTTCAACATCATTTAAGACATACGACAGTAGCAAGTATAAAATTCAACAGTTCAGGATGAATCAATTAAAAAATAAAATTAACCAAGTACAAACTGCAATTGAGGAGAACAAACCTAATTGGTTCTTACAATCCAACCTACAGAGCTTACAAAATCAGTGGAAACAAATTGAGTCAATGCACGAAGAACTTTTAATTAGCGAAAGTTCACTCGATCATGAATATTTTTCAAATAACATCTATGAGACAATACAAGGCCAGTATGAGACTAGTGTAGAATTAATTCAAGAAAGAATTCATTCCACCTTTATTTCGACATCATCAAGGTCTGGGAAACTACCTCAGATAAAGATACCGATATTTTCCGGAAAATACGACTCATGGGGAATATTCAAAGATTTATTTACAAAAATTATTCATGAAGATAACACGATATCCAGTTGCGAAAAAATGCAATATTTAAAAAGTCACGTGCAAGGAGACGCGGCAAAAATAATACAATATTTACCGATTAGCGAAGTTAATTATGTCACCGCGTGGAATCTACTGACAGAGCGGTATGACGACAAACGCAGAATAAGCATGGAGTTACTTGACAAATTACTAGATTTACCCAACATTAAAAAATCGAACACAAAAAATTTACAAGAATTATATGACTCTATAAATGAATGTTTAGAATTATTAAAACAACATGGTAATGAAGTAGTATTATGGAATCTCATATTATGTCGGTTACTAAGTCGTAAATGGGATGACGAAACCAACACTAAGTACGAAGAACAGCTCGATAATAACAACGAAATACAAGACTTCAAACAAATGATGTTATTTCTACAAAAACGTTTCAAAAGTCTTGAAAAATCGGACTTTTCATCTACATCTGTATACAAAACATCGTTTATAAATGAAACCTCAACATCATTTAATAATAATAAACAAGTAACGAATAGAAATTTAAATTTCGATCTGACCCAGTACAATGAACCAAAACGTAAATATTGTTGGTATTGTGACATCGATGGACATACAATTAATTATTGCTCCCGATTTATAACAATGAACGCAATTCAGCGAAATAATGTTGTTCACAATAAAAATATGTGCCGACGCTGTTTAAACCATATCGCATCAAAACAATGTGTGACAGAGAAATTTAAGAACTGCGAAACATGTCAACGACCTGACCATAATACGTTACTTCATGTAGACAAACCGACGAAACAACTTTTTTGAACCAAAAGACAAAATATCATGCACGAACCTGCATACAGAAAATTTAACAACTAATGTGATGAGTAATATAACATCGAATGTTTCTGGCACATTAAAACATACAAATAATACCGTACTATTAGCCACAGCTATGGTACAGACTACTTCATACGACGGCATGCCACATTTATTGCGAGTTTTATGTGATCAAGGGTCGGAGTCGTCCTTTTGCACAGAAGAAGTGGCGCAATTATTGGCATACCCAAAGAAAAAAATCTGTGCTGACATCAAGGGAATCGGGGATGAAGAACCGAAACAATCGAGCTACAGTATAGATATAACATTACGACCAAGACTTTCTAGTGATTATAAATTACCTGTATCACTGGTTGTATTACCAAAACTTACATCTTCACTACCAAGTAATGACGTACAACAAATACAATCGCTTTGGTTAAAAAATAAAGTGATTGCAGACCCGACTTATTATAAAAAAGGGCCGATAGACATAATATTAGGTGCTCAGGAATACAGCAAAATCCTTTTAAAGGGGTTTGAAAAACTAGAAGACGGTATACTTGCTCAAGACACGGAATTTGGGTGGATACTATCAGGATTTTGTTCCAGAAACAAAAACAATGGAATAAAGGTACTTAGTTGTACAACACGCACAGAAGAAGTAAAACATTTAACTAAATTTTTGGAACCGGAAGAGATTCCACAAAAAGCGACTTTAAACAATGACGATACAAACAATAAACAAACAGTGATTTCAAATAATTTGGCAAGAATTTGTTATCACAAGTGTAATAGGAAACTAAAGACATTTAATATCATGTTTACACTTTTATTAATATTTCAATTTTTTTGTACTACGATAGCGGTAGAAACTTATAGTATTGAGAAGATTGGTCCAGGGTTTTACATCGAATACATTGGTAACAAATTACTTAATGTATCGCTATTGTACCCATTACTAAAAGCTTACGACTTCAATACTAAATTAAGACGTAAAATGAAGCTAGGAGATAGATGATTACACGACAAAACTTAGGAGGATTATGAAAAATATTTACTTATACAATAAAAAAAAATAAAAAAAACAAATACTTATACATTTGGGCGACAGCCGCCAGACAACTACAAAACTACATTACAAAACAATACAAATACGTATACTTTTGGGCGACAGCCGCCTGACAAATACATTTATACATTACAAAACTATACAACTACATTACAAATAAATACAAATACATTTAAAAGGCAAAGACGACGACTTGGGCGACAGCCGCCATATAACAATTTACAACACGACATATCCAAATGGATAAACCAAAAATAAAAGACAATGAATATTGTCACCGTTCTTAAACACATGGACGATTAGTGCAATGCTTGATAGCTGCAGGACGATTTATAGACAAGATAAGAATAATATTTATAAAAAGAAGAAGGAGAAGAAGAAACTCAAGTTTATAATATTTTAAACTTATACTTCAAGACTTATTAATAACAAAAACATATATAACTATATATACAAATTACATAATATATTAATTAGTATTTAATGTCACCTATTCACACTTTATAAGCGTATGCAGAAAATACAAGTATGTTTACGCAACACATATAGATACTTATTACCTATAGCCATTGAATTAATAATTATAAACAAACGCCTTCTTCATGTAACGTAGCAAAGCTGTTAATTTAACAAATAACATTAAAACGATTAACTAGACTAGAAGAAAATTGTTTTGTGTCGCGGGGGAAAAACATGCAGTTAATTAATTAATAAATAACTGCATTGTTCAGCACATTTTTTAAATACATGAACTATTTTAAAATGTTTTCATTTGAATTTTACTATTTCAAGATTATTTCAACGTTAGTAAAATTAATTATTTTTATTATCACGAATAACAGACAGCATGCGGTGCCAACACAACAGACGGGTCTACGGTCATCGAACGTGAGTGAAGATTCTAACTAAGGCAACAACCTGCTTCCACAACGCACCACATCGCGCGTGCAGGAGACTCTACAGCTGTACCAGCCTTTGCAGACTCTGTGGGGCGCCAGAATGTTCAGATTTCATCATTTGAACATGAACGAACTGCTGACATGGATTCGATGTGTGCTAAATATTAACAGCTGAAGAGCAATTTTAATTATATTTTATTTAAATTTTAATCAGCTGTTGACTCAGATCATATGTGTTCCATATTTTAATAGCTGAGGTTGCGCGATACACCAACAGCTCACTAGGAAAATATTATGTATGTGTGAATAGGTGTAATTAGTATTTAAGATATTGTTTTATAACAATAAATCAGATTTGAATATTGCTTTGTCTTGTTCATTTCTCGCTTCCTCTCAAAGTGGCGAAGACTACTTCAAGCCCTTAATTATCGTGGTGAGCCTGCCCGGTAGCTTTGAGATAATCCCACTACCTCGAACCTTTGATCCTACCCGTAGGGCTCCGTCTGTTACCTTAGGTCTCTTGGTGCAGACATCCCGTACTTATTTATATATTTATATATTCACTATTTATGTGTTAGGGTACGTCTGTAGGGCTTAGGGATCCGTAGGGTTGTTAGGTTCTTACGTCTCACCCTCTCATATATTTAGTCATTTAGTGCAGCTTGCTTATACATACATTACATTTACTATTCAGATACTCCTGTCATTAAATACATATAAATCTTAAACACACTTTTCACAGTCCACTAACTAGCAAGCTGTTCAAACGTTTTTACCATTTGTTACATTAACTATAGTTAAATAACCATTGGTAAAATCGTAAATGCGTTTTTCAATGCCTTTTTAACTATAGTTAAACTTAACAATTTGTCAATTTGTTGCCAGTGCAATGAGCAATGACATCCCAAAAAATGTGGTTCTTTTTTGTGGGGAACATTTATTTTGTATGACAACACTAGACATATTGAGTGAATGAAATCCATTTTTGCCATCTTCATTCGTTATTTGCGCTTTGAAGAGTTTGAAGTGACAAATTAATCTAAATAACACGATATAAATAAAGTTGTTTTTTCTGTGATTTAATACGGTTTACACTTTTACGATACTTAAATATATAAATAACGATGTTCGCAAACAGCCAACGGTCAAATAAGTAAGTACAAACATATTTTCGTGTTATTTATTCCGGTTTATCTTGTGTTTCGTAATAGAAAGTAATACATTTATGTTTTGTTAAAGGGACCATACTGCTAACTTCGCCAAAAAAGAAACTGCCAAACTGGTGATGCTTCTCAAGGATTACACAGTCGTAACCTGCAAACAACTGATCACTGCAGCAATCTACAAAACGATGCAGCTTGGAAATCTCTGTGACGTTTTCAACTCAGATGGGTCTAGACACCGAAGTGTTAAATTTAATATACATTTAATGAAGGTGTAGGCACATTTTTATATTTATTCTTGTATAGCTGTGTCCTACAACAAAAGGAAAAAATCTTTTAACCCTTTGGAAACAAGGAAGCGGATTATGATCCACACGGATAAAAAAAATTGAGTTTTTGAAACAAAGACAAATAAGAGAGGATGATTTGTTCAATTATGCTAAGGAAGAGCATCAAAAACATTTGCTGCACCAATGAGAGGCCCACCAAAAATTCATACTGCATATAGAGGAGGTGCACCAAAAAGTGATGCAGCAGATGGAAGAAAGGCACAATAAATATATGTAGCAGCAAAAAGAGTTGCATCAAATTGAGGAGAAATGCAAGAAGAAACAATTAGAAAATATTTAATTGCTACTTTAGGGTTTCATGTAAATTTTGTAATGTTTTTTTAATAAAAATGGTTTGTATTTAAGTTATAATTAAACAGTTTATTAATCAAGTCAAATGTTTTATTTATAAATTCTTGTAATAAAGTAGGTAGATGCTAACTCACAAATGTAATAAAAGCCCTAAAGAATATCATAGGTCCCTAACTAATGTGTAGCTGTAGTTTTTAGTATAAGTACATACTTGTATGTACTGTAATTCATCATTAGATAGTAATAAACGTATTTATCATAGTTTGATTTCTGTGACAAACAGCTGTTACTATATAAATTACCAGCGGCCATCTTTTTAACCTCATCAAAAAACCGGCCCTAAGGGCCGGTTTTTTGATCCGTAGTTAACTCAACTATTGGTAAAAAATCGTTACTATTAGTTAAATATCAGCAAAATGCGTTTTTTGATCCGTGGTAAGAGCATCCAATGGTAAAATATCTAACCATTAGTCAAAAAAGTTAACTACTCAGTATCGGAGGGTTAAAAAGATGGCCGCTGGTAATTTATATAGTAACAGCTGTTTGTCACAGAAATCAAACTATGATAAATACGTTTATTACTATCTAATGATGAATTTAAACATATTGAGATACTTTAATTAATGAGACGATGAAGAAGACGATAATATTATATGAGAATGTGTTAATGAGTGACCAAAAATATTTAGGCAATGTCATCCGCCATTAGAAACCTGGGATGATGTAGATTTTTGTCACTGTTACCCCCTATCGAAGGGAACAGTGCTCTGGATTGTTACTGAAATTGGGAATGATCTTAAACTGCCAATGAACAAGAGTATATATAGACAGCAGCTCATACCAACCTATTTTGCTTCATTACTAACTACAGAACCGCAGCAGTATATAATTAAGTATATTACTAATTCATTATGTGTTTTATTGACTTATAATTAAATAAAATACAAGAACAAGAGTATATATAGACAGCAGCTCATACAAACCTATTTTGCTTCATTACTAGCTACAGAACCGCAGCAGTATATAATTAAGTATATTACTAATTCATTATGTGTTTTATTGCCTATAATATTAACTTGTAATTATTATAAGTTAATATTATAGGCAATAGAATACATAATGAATTAGAGTTAATATTATTTATATATGTATTACTAATAATATTAACTTATAAATATTATAAGTACATACAAGTATGTACTTATACTAAAAACTACAGCTACACATTAGTTAGGGACCTATGATATTCTTTAGGGCTTTTATTACATTTGTGAGTTAGCTTCTACCTACTTTATTACAAGAATTTATAAATAAAACATTTGACTTGATTAATAAACTGTTTAATTATAACTTAAATACAAACCATTTTTATTAAAAAAACATTACAAAATTTACATGAAACCCTAAAGTAGCAATTAAATATTTTCTAATTGTTTCTTCTTGCATTTCACCTCAATTTGATGCAACTCTTTTTGCTGCTACATATATTTATTGTGCCTTTCTTCCATCTGCTGCATCACTTTTTGGTGCACCTCCTCTTTATGCAGTATGAATTTTTGGTGGGCCTCTCATTGGTGCAGCAAATGTTTTTGATGCTCTTCCTTAGCATAATTGAACAAATCATCCTCTCTTATTTGTCTTTGTTTCAAAAACTCAATTTTTTTTATCCGTGTGGATCATAATCCGCTTCCTTGTTTCCAAAGGGTTAAAAGATTTTTCCTTTTGTTGTAGGACACAGCTATACAAGAATAAATATAAAAATGTGCCTACACCTTCATTAAATGTATATTAAATTTAACACTTTGGTGTCTAGACCCATCTGAGTTGAAAACGTCACAGAGATTTCCAAGCTGCATCTTTTTGTAGATTGCTGCAGTGATCAGTTGTTTGCAGGTTACGACTGTGTAATCCTTGAGAAGCATCACCCGTTTGGCAGTTTCTTTTTTGGCGAAGTTAGCAGTATGATCCCTGTAACAAAACATAAATGTATTACTTTCTATTACGAAACACAAGATAAACCGGAATAAATAACACGAAAATATGTTTGTACTTACTTATTTGACCGTTGGCTGTTTGCGGACATCGCTATTTATATATTTAAGTATCGTAAAAAGTGTAAACCGTATTAAATCACAGAAAAACAACTTTATTTATATCGTGTTATTTAGATTAATTTGACACTTCAAACTCTTCAAAGCGCAAATAACGAATGAAGATGGCAAAAATGGATTTCATTCACTCAATATGTCTAGTGTTGTCATACAAAATAAATGTTCCCCACAAAAAAGAACCACATTTTTTGGGATGTCATTGCTCATTGCACTGGCAACAAATTGACAAATTGTTAAGTTTAACTATAGTTAAAAAAGGCATTGAAAAACGCATTTACGATTTTACCAATGGTTATTCATTTAACTATAGTTAATGTAACAAATGGTAAAACCATTTTTTACTACGGATCAAAAAACTGGCCCTAAGTATCAATAATTATTAATTAGCTACCACGGTACACTTTCTAGTCAAAATTCTATTAAACAGTAGTTGGGATAAAATTCTTCTAGTGACATTTACTAAGCAAACAGACAAGTCTAAAGTTATATCTTTAAATGCCGATAAATTTTCCCTGTCAGCTACAGCTAAGCTCAATTAACTGAAAGTATTATTGATTTTGGAAATTAAATTATAACACTGTAATTAAACGTTAAACATAAATTAATCAATAAAGTTTTTTTTTAATTTGACGATTATTTAAATAATCCTAATCCTTAATCCTTTCCAGTTCTAACAATTTGTATGACTCAAAACTTGGCGATTAAAAAGAGTGGTGGAGAGTTTCTTGCCAGTTCTTCTCGCAATGTAAATTTACAATCAATTTAACATCTCTTTTGTTGACGTTCATAAGTGTACTTGAATATATGAAAAAAGATATTTTTAGTTTGAGTTTATTAGTTTTATTATTACATATGAAAACAACTAAAGCAAAATTCTCGCTGTTTCTCCCTTACTGTGTTTATATACGAATTACGCCACTGCGGGCTTCAGTGAAGATCCTTGGAGGACGGAGGAAGGAGCATATTCCACAAGTCACTTTAAGCAGAGAAGTGAAAAATATATTTGTAACGAAGTTTTGTTATTTATTCTATGAGACACAAAGTTAACAGCTAGTTTATAAGTTCTATCGAGTTAGACAATTGAGACGTGTTGAAGTTTCCAATTTGTTCGCTTTGTTTAGCTGACAGAAGTTTCGACTATAATTAGTTGGTCACTCGTTAATGGCCTGGGCTGAAAAATTACTATTTACCTATAACGCGGCGTACTTCCGCCTAACAGGCAATGAATGTCGTGTTACAGATTAGATGTACTTAATTTATTATAAAAGTGATACAATGAATATTAAATAAATATAAAGAAAATAACGCAAAAAGAAATAAAAGTTGTTGTATGTGCCTTATACATTTTCCATAGTTACATTAAATTAATTTCTGGATGCATAAATTTTTGACAATCCTTTTAGCGATTGAGACCGATTGAGTGAGAAGGGCGAATTACCTTATAGAAATTATATTTTTAATATTAAAATATCGTAAAGAGAATTTATTAAATATTAGTATTTTATATTTTATGGAAATCTCAAATGACGAATTGTAAATTAAAATGCCCCGTGTTTTTATTATCGAAGAAATAAATTAAATTCCTAAAATATCTTACTTTTTCCCTCCCTCTTAGTCTCGGAAATCTAAAGTTTTAGATTTGTATAAATATGAACAAGACTTAAAAATTAGTTTGCCAAAGAAGTTTTACAACTGACATGTGTACTTTGTACGCACGCACTTTTTTTATTAACATTGTGTTTAGCAAAATTGTCATATATTAAAATACAGTACATATTATGGATACCACATCAATAAATAAAAATAAATAAGTGTTCGAACAAACCTTGTTTTATATATTAAAACTAATAGCAAGAAGGTTTTCTCAATTATTTCGAATCCTTATTTTATATTGTAGTATTTCTAACAAAGAGTCAAGTGTTTTGGCAGTTGCGTTGTAAATTACCAATTATGGCGTTAACATGACATCTATAAATTAAGATAATCATATAGATTAGGACCACAAGGTTATTTCGACCGGTTGGTATCAGTTATCATTGTAGCTAACCACAAATTTCAATTGAATTGTCGCTGGCACTTTTAACTGAGGTTAAACTTGCGTCTCTTTCTCTCAATTGAGCTCTCTCTTACGCTTGAAAGTGGCAGAAGATTTCTCCCTTTCTCTGATATATTTGACAGTATAAAAAGTACTTGTATTTTTTTTTAATATTGATTAACGTCAGTCACGTGACAACAAACTGTCACAATTAGTCGAATAGACGCAGCATGCTTGTTTTCGCCTGCCTAATCCTAATGCTGTCTTGGAGTTTTATTTATTTGGAGAATGTATAATGTAGGTGTAATTTAAGAATAATATTGCAAAAATTACGTGTTTAAATGCATGGCGCGTCATAGTACGTAATTTTGCATTAATCAAATCAATAATATTATTTGAGAACACTATCTCTCATTTATAATAATAATAATTTATTGCAATAATGTGGTACAAAAATGTTATGGTGGTACAATCGAAAGTTTATATATTCTGCCACACATATCTAATATCGTGCAAATTTGTCTTAAAAGGAATGTTACATTTTACATTATGAATTATAATAAGACAATTCATATATTATTTGTCGTGATAAAATATCACATTATTAAAATATATTATTACGTTATCAAATTAATATAAATTATAATGTTTCACTCAAATAATCATTTATAGAATATTTTTTCCAAAAGTAGTAAAGTCGATTTTTAAAAACTCTAGTCGGAAGATTTTTAATATTTTAGGTAAATTTTTATAAACCTTAATTGCCATACAAAATGTGTTTTTCCTAAACAATTCCAGATGAATTTTTGGCACAGCCAACAGCCATGTCTACTTCGACAGATGTCTATTCCCGTTGACTTAAAAAATATGTATGTTTCTGTGCACGAATAAGGACATTTCTAAAATATACATACAGGGAAAGATACAATTTTGAGCTTCTTAAATAAAGGTACGCAACTATCGAGACAGTTTGCTCCACAAATTGCTCTAATACATTTCTTTTGAGTTGAGAATTTAAATTGTTACTGCTGAACAAAGTCTCTGGTGAGGTGAAATATCAATATCCTCATAATTAGTGTCACAGTTACCTAAAAACCGAAACATTGGCGAATTATATTTACTTGAATTTGATATTATATTAAATCTTAAAACAGGCACATACGCTTTTTATACGTGCTATACACGGTACTACACGCGAATGAAAAAAAAGCCACAATTTTTCGTTAATTGTAAAATAATATTCGCTAGATAAAAATTCTTAAGAGTTGTTCTCTTATTTTAAAGTAATAATAATGCTATAATATCACATTTCAACTGTCTCTTTGGTATTTATTAGCAAGTAGATCGGCCACCTGTGCCTGACAAACAGTGTTATTTTCTAAACCGTGTTGCATAATTTTTCACCGTAACATAACATATATTAAAAGCCTTTGATGCAACCTGAACGCACAATTCTGCGTACCTGATTGTTTCCAGATGGAATTAATTTAATAAAATCAATGATTTTCTCTTCGACATAAATAAAACAACAGATTTTTAGAGAATTTAAGTATCTACACTTTTAATTTACAATAAAATGTTATATGTAAAGCATTTACTGTAAATTACGTGTTAAATCAAAATAATCTAAAAACACGTCTAATATAGACAAATAAAAAAGCTATCTCTTGGACCGTGGAGTCCAAGTGCATAGGCGCTAATCAAAGATTTAAGTTGGCGCCTGGTAGATAGTACCGGTGACCCCGGAGCTGGTGCTTCCTCACTCAACGAACAAGTATCACAAAATACAGCGAGGAAATGCTAGCATTAAAGGTCCTACGGGGTCCACATTTTTAAAATTTATTTTAGTTTTCTATTTATTATCTCTATATATATAATTCTCGTGTCACAATGTTCGTTCCCATACTCCTCCTAAACGGTTCGACCGATTCTTATGAAATTATTTATGCATATTCAGAAGGTCTGAAAATCGGCTACTATCTATTTTTCAAACCCGTAAGTGATAACAAATTTTTTTGTTTTTATTTTTTTAAGATACATCATACAAAAATACATACAACCCTTAATTTTAACCCCTCTACGATCAACCCCTATTTTTTATTATTGTAGATAGTTATTTTTATTGAATTAAAAAAATGTTTCCTAGAAATAATTTATAATATACATGGCAATACAAACGTTTGCCGGGTCAGCTAGTAACAATAAATATATAACGGCGTGTGTCAATTGTCAATAGGTCAAAGTATGGCCATGGGCAATATTTTAAACAAAACGTACAAAAACTTCCGTTTAGCTAAGCTATATTCACTGAAGCCTATATAACATAATATAACTCAAAGATTACGGCGAAATTTAATACTTAATTAATTATGTCCGCAATTTTCTTTGAAAATTCAAAAGGGTAAAGTCTCTTATTATTCTGACATCTGTTACTTGACAGCTGTCAAGCGAAATGACAAACGCCCCGAGTGCTTAGTTTTAAATATCATTTTGTTAACTGTACTTGTATTATTGTATATTATATAATACATCTATTTCGTAGGTGGTCTAACTAAGAAAAGAAAAACAATTTTACAAGTAAATTTTTCGTTTTAAAATGGCGGTCACTCAAATACTCTTCAATTTGAGCAAAAGTTTTAGGAGTCACCACTATCATGACCGAAGTCTCCAACAGTATATCTCCCGAGGCGAAACTCTTTCATCAAATTGTGTACAGTGACAGGTCACTCCTCATACATGCAATCAAAATTTTATTTGGGCTGAAGACTTCTTTCAAAAAAGACTTTATGACGTTCGATACTCATTTCGGACTTTTTGGAAATACAAGCAACTGTTCAAAGTTCTAATTAAAATTGTCTATGTATACAGTACACGATTAACACACTATTCGCCTAGAACTATATCTGGTCAATTCATTCTGGGACCATCTTCGTATGTGACAAATGCACATGTTAATTCACAAAGAAATAACATATTTTGTCTATCCGCGTGCCATCATAATGTTAATAGCGAGATTATTTTTAATTGGTGACTTCGCTAATCAAGATTTCATTGAAAATGAAATAATTCATATTCCCTATTTTATTATTTCATTAATATATTGTTAATTATTTGGGTTTGAGATAATTTTTGTTGAGCGTAACAAGAAAATCGAATAAAAATAACTAAATTTTAGTTTTCCTTTGACACTGTTGGGGTAGTTGTTAGACTTAGCGAGAATGTACAATATATAATATATATATAATACAATATGTCAAAATACAATATGTCAAAATACAATATGTCAAAATACAATATGTCAAAATACAATATGTCAAAATACAATATGTCAAAATACAATATGTCAAAATACAATATGTTTTAGACATGCGGGAGTCACGCTTAGCGCTGATTGTTTTCAAATCTTAGCCTTAGCACTAAATATCACTTCCTTGTGTCAAAAACATTTTGGATGTCACAAACATCGATCTTTTAAAAAGATTACAGAATCGCCTATGAAACAATTCTCAAAATTAGTTCCAGATAAAGGGCTGTTAACGCATTTTTTAAATGTTTTTCTAGACCAAAGATATCGTAAAGAATTTAATTGTATATCTGTCAAAGAAGTTGGTTAATTGAGATTTATTTATTCACACTTCGTTACATTTATGAAGAAAAACAAATAACATATAAATTATAATAGATGCAAAGGGTAGCCTTCGCTAACAATTAAACAGCGATCTGTTCCAGGCAAAACTAGTAAGGAAAAAAAGAAATCTGATGCACTTTGCATGAAGTGCGTAACCAAATCAAATAGAAATAGAATCACCAACCTTAATTTAAATTAATACAAAGAAAAATCGGAGATCCTATACGAATTTCCTATTTATAATTCGATTAAGACAGAATTATTTGATATCTGTTTTATAAAGAATGACAAATAAACGTTTTGTTTGATTGCTACTTGAACATTTTTATAATATCGCAGTATTTTTATCACGAATGCACGAACTAACAGAGGGCAAACGGGCAGGAAACTCACCTAATGTTAAGTAATACACATGGACACTCACAATGCCAGAGGGCTCGCTTGTGCGTTGCCGGCCTTTTAAGAATTGGTACGCTCTTTTGAAGGACCCTAAGTGGAATTGGTTCGGAAGGTTTGGAGAAACTTAAGCGGTTCCACTTAGTGGTGATGGCAAAAACTGCCTTAACGATCAGTTGGGGAACGACGGACGTCGTAATACGGGTGGTATTTCGTATTCAGACTCTACAATGATGAAACTCAGCTGCAGGTATTAATCCGAACAACTTCTCTGAACACTCTAACTAAATATTATTAATGGCTCCAGCAATACTTGAATGACTGAATAGTGTGCTAATCACTAGTTGTGTTAGTGCACGTTAGTCTTAAGTGCTAAACAGTGGTAAGTGGAAATAAATACTACACAAGAACCGAGTGTTTAACCTTTAGTAGAGACTAAATAGTGTTATTAGACACTTTATGTTAAATATCCTTTTTAGTTCATTAGTTTTAAATTACTTATTAGTCTTAAGCGAATACGTTGCTTTATAAGAATTACGCCATTTTTTCAACGAAGTCCGCGCCGTTATTTAGCATAAATAATATATAAAAAATCGTAAATGTAAAGTACTCACCGCGTGTCACGCTGGTAATGCAACAATCTTTGATCCTAGCCGCTTATATAGCGCGCTGGGCGGGCGGGCGGATTAGGAAAGATGAGGAGACTTCGTACTACCGATATTTATTTGTTAGGTATAGAAATGTTTGTTTTTTTAATAGAAGGCGTAGTCTGTCTGCCACGGTATATTAATGAAATGTTCATTTGTACAAAAAAATATTAAACAAAATAGTATACTTTTTTGGCTTTTTGTTGATGGTTCTTTTAGAAAATTTCAAAACGTGTTATTGAAATATTTATTAAATAACAATATTTTATTTGCAAGAATATAGTATAAAAATATTATAGTAGTACAAGCTAAACTTTGAATATTCCACATGTAATGGCGTGCAATTTTGTCTTTCATAATTAAAAGGTAGAATAGAATCGCTACATCATCACATTATTAAATTATTAATATTAGTTATAAATATTTTACAAAACTAGTTTATTACGTGAGTTAAAAATCAGAGTAGTTTATGAACAAATTTAATTTTCTTTTATTAAATTTATCTCGTTTATTTATTGGTATTTTTCGTTATGTTTTGGTAGCAGCATTATAATATATAATGATAAGCGTGTTCACTCTAATTGTGGTCCATAAAATGAGGTTTTTTGTTTAGATTTATATATCTATAAAAAAGCAAAAATAGCTAAAATTTCTTCAATGTCTATCAAAAGCGATCTCAAAGTCAAAGCCAAAATCATTTATACATATAGGTAACACAAAGTATACTTTTGAACGTCAACAAAGAAATACATATGAAATACTTCTAATTTTGCATTTACTGCCAGTTCTCAAATCAAGGGCGTAGAAACTGGCAATAAACTCTCCGCCACTCTTTTTAATCGCCAAGTTTTTTGTTTCACACAGTGTTTGTAAGGAGCTGCAACCAATACACCAAGTTCCACGTGACTTCTTAAGTAATAAATAATAATAAAATAAATTAAAAACAAAGATTTGTCCTCTATCAGCAGAAGGCATGGGAAATAGGAGTACGCACATACATTCTCGTAGGAACAACACACAATTTAGTGAACAGCATCAATGATTATACTATAATATTAAATTATCAATTGACTGTAAAAAAACTAGTACGAACAACTCCATGCATTTATTTCCACTCACATCTCCCGCTGTTCTACGCTTGGCACATTGTGCGTAAAATATATAGAATACTTAATTAAATGCACTATTATTAATATAGTATTTTGGGTCAGTATGGGCGTATATTGTTATTATATGCCCAGCCTTTTAGGAGGAAACTATTTAAGATGGCGACTTCGTCATGGCTTAATATCTTTTTTTTTAGAACAGGGGCAAACGGGCAGGAGGCACTCTCAATTCCAGAGGGCTCGAGAGTGCGTTGCCGGCTTTTAAAGAATCGGTACGCTCTTTTCTTGAAGGACCCTAAGGCAAACCAATAAAATAATAAATATTACGCATATTTATAAAAAGCTTATTTGATTTACATTAAACTAATGTCAAATATCTAAAGCAGTGTTGGCCTAGTGGTTGCAGCGAGCGAGTCTCATTCCGGAGGTGGTAGGTTCGATGTGCACCACTGAATTTTCTATGTGCGCATTTAGCATTCGCTAGTACAAAGGAAAACATCGTGAAGAAAGAGGCCTTGGTGTGCCACATGGGGGCAATTTGATTGGTATGGTAAAATTATTTGGAATTTGAATTTCAAGTATGCTTATCGTAGCTGTAGAATGATAACCTCGTATGTCCAGAGAACCAAATATTAGGTACAGAAAACGAAAAAGTTTCATTTCGCCAATGTTCGTTAAAATATTACTATGTGTTTTTGTCCATAGTTTTGGATGGTAAAAAGGACATATTTATTAATAACATAAATAAGTCCTTACTTCATGATTAAATACCAGTTAAATGACATAAGAGTCTAAAAATAAAAAAATAAATGGTTTTTTCACATACGAGGTTATCATACTACAGCGACGTTATAACTTATCATTTAACAAGAGAGTAAGTAAGAGGTTCCTCAGTGAACAATTACATTTTTTTGCATGGCATGCTGGTCCTGCTGCGACAATCATAGACAAAATCAAATTGGTTGCTGATCAAATTTTACATATTTTTGTTATTTTATTTTTTCTCACACACTGTTTTATTGTTTTTTTTATTACTCTTTAATGTATAATATTCTACGGTTTCAATATTTGTAAATATGTGAGGAACATGTACACTAACAATACAATAATTGACCTTTTATTTTTGGAGTTGTATTCACATATAATTAACTAATGTATACAAAATATTGTAAAACCTATTTTAAAAGAGTAAGTGTGGAGTTTCCTGCCCATTCTTCTCCACACGAAACTACCTTTTGGAAGGGGCAACTAGAATCATCTTTATATTCTTTTTAACGTTCAAAAGTGCCATTTTAGGTGGTCTTATTGAAATAAATGATTTGCCTTGACCTTACTTGACACAAAAAAAGGTAGAGAACTACCTGCTGCACTGTCATAGACCTAAAAAGTCGACGGCGTGTGTCAGGCACAGGTGGCTGATTCTAAATACCAGGCCCAGAACTTGCTGAGGCCCAGACCTAAAAAGGTTGTAGCACCACTGATTAATTATTTTTATTTTTTAACTGAAACTTCTTTAGGCGCATGAGGGTAAAATTTTTACGTAACGTCACGAAGATGTGTAGCGTTTTTGTCGAAGAAAAGGGAGAGAGCTATTGAGACCAATTGAGAGAGAGTGAGAAGGGCGAATTACGTTATAGAAATTATATTTTTTAAATTAAAATTTCGTAAAGAGAATTTATGTAATATTAGTATTTTATATTTTATGCAGAATAATTTATTAAAAACTCAAATGACGAAGTGTAAATTAAAATGCTACGTGTTTTATTATCGAAGAAAAAAATAATAATAATAATTTGTATAAATTCCTGACATATCTTCCTTTTTCCCTCCTTTTAAGTCTCGGAAATCTAAAGTTTTAGATTTGTATAAATATGAACAAGACTTAAAAATTAGTTTGCCAAAGAAGTTTCACTTCTGACATGTGTACTTTGTACGCACGCACTTTTTTTTAAACTGACCCCGCCCTTTATAAAGCTTAGACATTTTCTTTGTCTATGACATATAACAATATCTACGTCACGTTTGTAAGCCGCCATTACACCATGCATGACATGACATTAAATAAATATAATAATTCCTTCTCCCTTCATTGAGGGGTTCAATTCGGAAAGGATAATTGTTAAAATTAAGAAATGACTGCATTTATTAATCGCAATATTCCCTTTTTATTTATTTAAATTGTTTTAATATTATATATAGTCTTGAATTTAAAATAATTGCTGTATGCAACTGCCATCTGTCTTTTTTTAGTAGCTGTTCCCTACAGGCCCAACTTTTGACAGTAACATATTCAGTAAATCAGAGCAGTGTTTAGTTCGATCCCCGGCTGTGCACCAATGGACTTCTATGTGCGCATTTAACATTTGCTCCAACGGTGAAGGAAAACATCGTGTGTCAGGCACTGGAGGCAGATCCTAATACCAGGCCCAGACATTGCTAGGGCCTTGACCTAAAAAGGTTGTAGCTTATATTCAGTTAATGAATTAAAATTTGCGATGAAGTCTTATCTTATGCGCTGAGGCGATGAGAACTTAAGGAAACTGATCGTGGTTGGTGACACAGATGGCCTGGATTACGTGGCCGTTCATCAACCAGATGGTCCGATCAAGTAAAAGACTCATCGTCCTCGAAACTGTGCACTCTCATAAGAGAGGCGCTGGACAGAAACCGGTGGACACAGTCCGCTCCAGATTTCCTTCCTGACCAGGAAGCTCAGACATGAGCTACTCACTGAAGGGAGAGATAATATATAGCTAAATAAATGAATTATCCAAAACACATATAATATTTGAATTAAAACTAGTGGTTCATAAGATTCGTTCATATATATATATATATATATAATGGTGCAGGAAGATTCTCGTAAAATTTGCGTGGAGAAAGGAAGGGAGAATGTCAAAGGTAGGAACTGACGATGAACGACAGGAAGGACGGAGCAGAAGAGAAGACGATAGAGACAGGAAATGGGACCGATCTCCAAAGCACGACCTGAATTTTAACAAAAACAGGACCTGCAGATAAATTGGTGAAGATAATGAAGTCTTGCTGACGTCATATCATCGCGTCAATGATAACCTCAAGACTCTTATGTCATTGAACTGGTATAATCATGAAGTAAGGACTTATTTATGTTATTAATAAATAAGTCCTTTTTACCATCCAAAACTATGAACAAAAATCACATAATAATATTTTAACGAATATTGACGAAATGATAATTTTTTTTCGTTTCCTGTAATGTTTGGTTCTCTGGTCATACGAGGTTATCATTCTACAGCGACGATATATTAGTTTGTTGGCATCAGCAATTTCGATATAAAAACTTAACAAAACGACATATAAACAAAAAAATTACACACAGCCACAAGTCTAACGCAAGCCTAAGGGAGGTGAGAATCGCAAACGCAAAACGCATTACGCGTCGACAAGCGACATGACACCTCATATTAAGTCCAATCACAATATCACTATCATGGTATTCTCATCAAGCTGGTGATGCGTAAATATCCAATTTAGAATATAAAAATAAAATATCAAACGAAAACATAGGAGCTCTGTAATAAACACCAAAAGCTAAAGTTTTTCTATGTTTTCTGTATTAAATTATCCTAAAAAGTTTTGTTAAGTTAAATGTAAGGTTTTAGCAGATTATAAATCATTAATCGTTTTTTTTTTATATAAACAACTTCTTCCACGGTCATCTTCACTAAATATTTCTTTTGATTGACTGTTTACCAGGTAACGAAATGGCAAGATTTGTCAAAGGGGCAGTAGAAGTAGAAGGATGGGGCTTTCCCCATGAATTGTTAACTTTAACTAGTCTACATTAAATAAAACAAAGTAACTTTTAAGATGTATTAATCAATAAAAATAATTTCCCCAAAATTATTTCTTACAACAATTTTCTAAAGGGGGCAGCTGGCCCGCTGGCTTCGTAGGTATGAAACGTGAAGAGTCTGAAATCTTTCACAGTCCGCTTAACAGGACATGTTCTTTTGCGAAGTAGCAAACTGTGGAATCGACTCCCGGTGGGTTCTTCCCTGGAAAATACGAGCTCCTATTGTTAAAAATAAAGTGCGTGCGTACAAAGTACACATGTCAGAAGTGAAACTTCTTTGGCAAACTAATTATTTAGTCTTGTTCATATTTATACAAATTTAAAACTTTAGATTTCCAAGACTAAGAGGGAGGGAAAAAGGAAGATATGTTAGGAATTTATTGAATTTAATTTAATAATATAATATAAACATGTGGCATTTTAATTTACAATTCGTCATTTGAGATTTAAATAAATTATTATTTATTATTATTGCATAAAATATAAAAATATAATTCCTATAAGGTAATTCACCCTTCTCACTCTCTCTCAATCGGTCGCAATCGCTCCCTCCCTTTTCTTCGACAAAAACGCTGCACATCTTCGTGACGCTAATATAATCATTATTGCATTTCATCCGTACAAATTTTACACTCATGCGCCTAAAAAAGTTTCACTTCAAAAATAAAAACATGATTTTTTGTCTAAAAATAAAAAATTAAATTTAGGGGAATGAAAAATAGATGTTGTTCGCAGACATAACCGATATGCACAAAAAAATTCACGAAAATCGGTCACGCCATTTCGCAGGAATGACAAACACCGTGACACGACAATTTTATATATAAGATGTCTCTCACAAACAAAGAGAATGAAGTTTTACGATTCTGTTTGGTTAGTTTTTAACTGCTATTTGATTTCTCTTCAAAAAGTGCTTGTTCCTTGCAAAACTTAATGGAACTTCAACATTATCAGTTCATCTAAAAGTTTTGTATGGTCAAGTCTACATGAGGGCCAGACACACTGCATCTTGTGTTAAGAGATTCAGACAACTTCAATATTTTTAATGGATAATTTTTTCACACCTTGGGTAATATCATTGCATTTTTATTAGGGATCCCTACTCTTTTTAAAAATGTTATATAGCCTATGTCAGTCAGTGAAGATGCAGTTTTCTATTAGTGAAAGAATTTTTTAAATCGGTCCAGTAGTTTTTGTGTGAAAACATTACAAAGATTCATAGAACAACACAAATGTGGCCTCTTTATATGTTATTAATGCTGTATTGGTTAAAGTCGCTTCGAAAATTAGCCATTATATGTCTAATTATTGTGGGATATCCATAAGAGATAGACATATACGATCAGGGAGTTTTCTGTAGACCTTTTTAATGTGTACAATACTTAGTACATTATTTTGATAAATCATAAATCGCGTAGGGTTCATAAACGCAGGCTGCGTTTGCAATGTAAGCGGGAAAATGTAATTATTTACGACATCACATTAGAAACCTCAAAAATAACAGTTCTTTCTCCACTATTTAATGGATGTTATTATACATATAAACCTTTCTCTTCAATCACTCTATCTATTAAAAAACCGCATAAAAATCCGTTGCGAAGTTTTAAAGATTTAAGCATACATAGGAATATAGGGACAGAGAAAGCGACTTTGTTTTACACTATGTAGTGATAGTGATAGTATAGATACGATCCACCATTAAATAATTTACATGACTCGGCCTAAGGTTGTCTAGACTGCACATTCATCACTACAATGTAACCACATTTGGCTGACAATCGCTTATAAAAGATTGAAGGCAAAAATAGCCTATTTCACACAATATTTTGCGAATTATAAACATCATTGGTTTTCTATTAGGAGTCTGATATAGCATCAATCAAAAATATGGGCTCCGAGTTTTCAGCAGCCATCTTTCAGATCGGAATACAGCTTCTTTAATGCCTAAAAACTCAATGGTAGTTGCCATTAGGCATAATTTTAAGTGATTTAGGGTCCCGCATAGAGCTTACCAATTCTTAAACGGCCGGCAACGCACTCGCGAGCCCTGTGACATTGAGAGTGTCCATAAGCGGTATCATTTAACATCAGATGAGCCTCCTGTCCGTTTGTTCTATAAAAAAATGTTAAATGTGAATAAGGGAGCGTTCAAGTATTACGACACGCAATTTTTGGAGATTCTTGACCCCCCCTCCCCCACGTAACGCGCCGTAACGTTTTTCTGTACCCAATAGTTAAACGTTTCATGACCACCTACACCACCTCTTTTTACCTAAAAGTTATACATGTGGTATAAAGTACTGGAAAGTCGAAAATAATATTAACAACAACGCGTAATTCAATCCCCGCCCCGCACCGTAACGATTTACAAAAGGACCCCCTCCCCCCCAAAATTCGTTACGTAATACTTGAACGCTCCCTAAGAAGTGAAAGGTATTGGTGCACAGCCGTGATTCGAACACACGACCTCAAGGTTAAGAGACGCACTCACACACACTAACTAACACTGTTCGAATCTAAAATAATATAAAACACATTATCAGATTGAATTTGATTAAGCGAGAACTTGTTCATGCTAATAATTTATTGCTTGTGTTAAAATATATTCATTAAATAATGTATAATAGAAAAAAAAACTTTTCTTCTATAGTTACAACTCATGCATGTTAAATTTATATTAAAACAAAATATCATTTATTCATGTAGATGACTGAAAATACTTATAAACAGCAATTCTTAAATCAAGGGCGTAGATAGACAACTGTAAAGAAACTCTTCGTTACTTTTAAATCGCCAAGGTATATAAATGTTTGGAGTATAGGTATATAAATATAATAACTAAAATATATTATTAAAAGGAGTCCCTTTAGGCAAGGTTCCGAAGATAGCAGCGTTCCCCTTGGAGTAGCTAGACTAAATCTTTGTCCGAGGTGGCTGTCAGCTCTTCGGTCTCCTGCGATGTCGACTAACCTTTATGCTCTTTTTCAAGAGCTTAATTATTGTATTTAAATAAACGAAATAGGAACGTTTCATCTATCAGCAAGGCAGGAAGTATCGACATCACTTAATTCACAATTGTAAGAAAAATTTATTAAAAACCATATGATTGATATATAAATTGTGCATTATACAGAAAAATCGGTTGGTGGAAAGACGGAATTTGGACCTCTGGCACCACTATTAGCTTCACTTCCAGCAGCACATGCAAACCCTCAGATACACAGTTGAGAACTATGTCTGTCAAATCTTTAAACATCGCTTTGAAAGTAAAAAAACGTCAGCGAAAGAACGCGATTTTTGCGCGTATTTTTGATAGTATTAGTGTATGCCGGCTAAAGAATTTTAAGATTTTTTTCTCCTGTACTCTTAAAGTTAGTTAAAGTGGAAATGGGCCGGTCATATTGCCCTCGTTTGTAATGATAGATGGATTAAAAATCCCTTACTTGGTATATCCCAGTGGAAAGAAAAAGGATGAGGTGCACCCAACCTGGGAAGATGAAATAAAAGAGATAGCGGGAAATGGATATGGTCAAATAAAACACTTTGTTTGAAGCTGGGTAACAACTGACATAAATGGTTTAAAATATGAACTTATAACTAACAAAATTAGAGGTTGTGGCAATGCGACGCTAACAAAAAACTTATCAAAGGGTTATTTTATTTATAATAAATACTCTTAATAGGAAACATTTAAAATCTTAACAGCATTTATATGAAAAGCAGTTAATAGACCGTCAAAGACAAAAACCGCAAGATTAAAATTAGAAAAATACAGGCGTACTAGTTTATTATGATTTCATAACGTATTGAATTTCTTCTTTGGAAATTTTGTTAAACATTGAATACAGATAAGAATCGTTGTTATCCAGTGGCACTACAACCTTTTTAGGTGTGGGCCTCAGATTTCTATATCTATTTTATCATTTGTCAATCTAATAGTTGTTTTTTGGGTCTAAGGCAAGCCGGTTTCCTCACGATGTTTTCCTTTTCCTTCACCGTTGGAGCGATTGTTAAATGCGCACATAGGCAGAAAGTTCATTAATGCACAGCCAGGCATCGAACTTAGGACTGGGATAAGCGTCGCACGCTAAAGCCACTAAGCGAACACTGTACCCTAATACAATACAAGACAAGACATAGATAATGCATAATCTGTTTCCTCAATGACATAATTAGGTAATTCAAACTATCTATTTTGTAATCTGTCAAACCATTGACAATGTATATTATGAAAAATTAACTGTATGATGAAATGTATTAAAAATCATTTAGGCTTACGGTAAGTTTAATTTTGTATAATTTTTTAATAATGATTTTCGAGGTATCATTATGTAAATATTCATTGTGAAGCGATTATGCGGTTTGGTATCCCATTAGATGTATTAGGGCAATGTGTGGAGCAAACAGTCTTAATAGTGGCACGTACGTTTGCTTAAGAAGCAGAAAGAAGAAGAATATTATCTCTGTATAAATTCCTGTATTATATTCTAGTAATGTCCTTATTTGTTTACAAAAATATTAATATCTAATTTAATTATGTAAGTCAATATTGCACGTATGGGCAGAATATGCAAAGTTTAGATTGTACCACCGAATTGCGTCAATAATAATGAAAATTATTATTATTGGCGCGATTTTAGTCAATTTGTATCCCCGCCAATTCGCGTGGTATGTTTTATCAAATAGATCTCTTTAAGATGTTATCAAAAGCTAATCCTTCAAAGATATTGAGTTTCTTTTCATGGTTTTTTTAATGTTATGAGTTTCAAAGAAGTCATGTATATACATGATCTTTACTATCCAAATCTCTTAAATTAGAGGTTTTAATTATTACAATAATAGCTTTGCTCTCCCTTCTTTTAAGAAGCTTAAAGAACAGTTGTTATACAGGATTTTAGCAACAAAAACTCTCAAAAAGGAACAAATTTTTACGTTGCTAGTGCTACCATTTTTCATTCATGCTCTTCTCCTATTAATGAATTAGTAATGCGATGTAACATGTCTTTAACATGTATAAATGAATATTCAAGATTTTGTTTGTTGCAGTGAATGGACGACGATATTGACTAAATGAAATCCGTTTACAATATAACAAAAATGATTCCCGTGGCTGGAATATTTACTCAAAAAATTATCGATAACAAATACCAATGAATTCAAATAAAATGGCCGACGTATTCACAGACTAAGATGTCTGACTATGCAAAACTAAAAAAATTGGACGAAGAATCGCTCCAGAAACTAAAAGAAGGATCGGGGCCCGTCGATGAGTGTCTATGCTCCATTTTTAGTCCAGGCATAGAGAAAAAAAGTTTCACTAAGTCTGTGAAAAGAGCTCTAGGTCTCTCTGGACGGAAGAAGGAAGTTTCCGCGGGAAACCGGAGCGTTGACATACCATTGACGTTTAGCAGAGATGGAAAAGGTTTAGTGAACTTTTTATTAAAAGCGTTCGTTATTGTTTCTTGGCGAAATATTTGTTTCTAGTTAGTAAAGTTATTAGATTCAAAAGTCTGTTAACTCCGGCTCCGCACGGGCACCCATGACCTTCTTTACTTCTTCTTCATCCTTGATAAATGATTACCTTAACATTCCTATTGAATTATTCTAGATTTATTTATTTCCTATTTATACAGTAACAGTACAGTAACTAATACAATAAAAAACTTATTAATATAAAAATTAAACTAAGAACAAAAAATAAAGAAAACATAAAACCTAAACCTTTTTATAACTAATTAAAAAATGCAATTCTTGTGAATTCAGCCAGTGTGTAACTATCCGTCTCACATGAAATAATATTCATGGCGCTTCTCTGAGTAAATTTGTACGTGCCCGAAGCACTGCAAGCTATTGCGACCGCTCACCACGCCCCAGTCTCTCCTACATTTCTCTCCTCTTCCTGCTCCTATTGCTGTATCCTACCATACCCAAAACAAACAAACTTGGCTACATAACTGATGATAATAATATCTTAAACTCCTCCGAAACGGCTTGATCGATTCTCATGAAATTTTGTGCGCATATTGGGTATGTCTGAGAATCCGACAACATCTATTTTTCATCCCCCTAAATGTTCAGGGTAGTCCACCCCTAAATTGTTTTTTTTTAATATTTTTAGATAATTATATTTTTTATTTTTTTGTGACAGCATAAAATACATACAACTTCTAATTTTCACCCCTCTACGATCAACCCCTATTTTTTATTATAAATGATAAACATGGCAAAACGACGTTTGCCAGGTCAGCTAGTATAATATAAAAGCTACACATATTCTGTCGCTTTTGTAAGCATTATCAAGCTATACAACTTCTTTCTTGAACTCCATCATATGTCTCTCCGCCATTAAGGCAGCGTTCGTAAGAAACATTTCGTTAGACCGTTTTTTCTCCGACTTTGCAGACCCGACCACCACGAAAACGTCCTTTCTTTCCTCCCTCTTGCTAATAGTAATAATAATTTATTTATTGCAAGATTATGGTACAAAAATGTGTAAGGTGGTACAATGGTAAGTTTGCATATTCTGCCACACACAATGGCGCGCAAATATGTCTTTAAAGGAATTTTACATTATTAGTCCTATGAATTGGTCAATTCTTATAAATTTATATCAACTACAGTGTCTCACGCAAATAATCATTTATTGAATAATACATTTTTTCCAAAAGTAATACAATAGTCAATTTTTAGAGCTATTATATAAAATAAACTTTACATAATTTTGTGATTTCAAGCGGAAGGCACATAGTATATGACATGATAATAAACAGTATTTATTTTATACACTCCAGCACTTTATAGGGCCGCTCTCGCGAGATTTCTTTAAAAATCGTATTTTCTTAGAACTCGAGTTTTATAATTCCCTAGAAAGTATACACTCATACTAAGGGATTTACAAAACAGTGTTTGATGTGTCAGGGGTAATTTTTTTTCAGGCGTCTACACCACGAAGGAGGTCGTGAAGCGGAAAACTCCTTGCGGAAAATGCGGCTGCGACAACGAGAACATTGTACTGAAGCATTCGTACGCGAATATACGAATTACTACGCCTGACATATCGACTTTCTGCCCGTGTCCTACGACTGACTGTTTACCAGGTACGCAACAGCAATTAGTAATAAAAACGACACTCGAAACGAAGAAACTAAAATGTTGACGATACCTGACTTCAGGATATCGGTTTTTAGTGACATCGTCAAAATTAGTCTCATAATTTTTCCCTAAGGCGCCAAAAGAAGTATAACTTCAAAAACAATAACCAATATAAACATAGAAGATAAAGAAGAGGAAGAGATAGATAAGATTTTAACTAAGCAATTAAAGTTAATTTCGACAAATTCTTTATTAAAAAGTAATTTTTCTAAAGGGGGCATTTTGCTCTCCCATTTACCGCAATGGGAAGTCTTCCACGATCCGCTTCTTAAGACAGTTTTTTCTCCAACTGCGGTATCGACTATCGGTGACCGTCTGCCCTAGGAGATACGTCAAAGCCACTTCCTCTAGCGAGAGCTAGAAACAGCTTTAAAAAAATGTTGCAATGAAATGGGAGTCAATGTGTTTGACATCTGCCCTTTTTGGGCGTAGCTCGTTTACGGGGGGTAAACCTTTCCTATAAAAAAGGGCAGAAATTAAGTTTGGTGGCGTTTGTTATATGGATAAGTTCAGATATACAGTGTAAACTCTTATAACAAATTTCAAGGGGCCGAGCGATTTTTTCGTTCGAGAATAAAAAACAAATTTAACCAATTACAATAAAAATGATTAAATTATTCTAAACACATATATTCTGTTAACTATGCCTGACGTGTTTTGCTATGCCAATATTTTTTTTGTATTTTTTTGAGTATTTTCTCTGGCCTTGACAGTTTGTTTACGAATAATGGCACACGTGTCGCAATTAACTGCTGTTTACGACCTCAAGTCTTTCTTAGAAATTTCGGCACCTCAAAAGATTAGTTTTGTGTTAAACCAAACAGATATTACGTTATAGAGAGGTTTTCGTTACGACGAAGGCGATTATAAAGAGTGTATCTTAAATGTAACACTTTGTTCGAAGCTGGCTAATGACTTTAATTGTTTAAAATATGAGCTTATAACTAGAATTAGGGGTAGTGGGGTTGCGAAGCTAACAAAAACTAACTTGGCTTATGTTCACAAATGTAAATGACACTTCAATACAAGTATAGTCGACCTTTTTGGACATTATCGGAAACGAGAACCAACTTTCCAACTAAAGGGCTTTGTGACTAATGTTAGGTTACATAAGTCATGTCAACCATTTTATTTCATGTCTCAGCCTTCTGTGCGTACCAACCCGATACAAATCGTTTTACAGAAAATCGAACCCAGTCGATGCATAATATATTTTTCGTTACAGATAAAGAGAGACTTCAAAATAACATAAAGGTAATCGTTGAGAGGGCTGGCGTTTCCACTCAGAGTATGCAAGATATAAAGAATAATGGCGAAGACATAACAAAAACAATTTAATTATATTATCTCTTGCTATACAGTTTTTTATTTGCAAACTGTAATCTAGAATCAAGAAGTATTAAGTAAAGTAAACAGAGGGTTATATTTCATACTAAACCAAACATTATAAAATCTAAATGGATATATTTTTTTTAAATTAAGTTTTTTTTTTATAATAATAATAAGCATTAATCTATATCTAGCTCACATACTACATATAAAAAGATATGTACAATCTAGTTATTCTAAGATGCGGCACCTTCAGCATTTTTCTTCTTTTTTTTCTTTTTTTTTTTTTAAAGACAATTCACACCAATTGACCTAGTCCCATGCTAAGCTGATGAAGCTTGTGTTATGGGTACTAGGCAACGGATATACATACATATTATAGATAGATAGACATATAAATACATATTTAAACACCCAAGACCTAAGCACAACACCAAATGCTCATCACAACGATGTTCGTCTCAGCCGGGGATCGAACCCGGGACCCATGGACTCGCAGTCAGGGGTACTAACCACTAGACCAATGAGTCGCCACTCTATTATATTTTTCCGTCAGCATCCAATCTCTGCCAGCTATCCTTCAAATCTCGTTGGCCGATCACTCTTTTGGTCTAACCTTGTTTCTCTGTCAGATCATATTATATCTTTAAAACGGGCTACGTAATAGTTAATTACTCGTAGTAGCCCGACATGCAATTGACAAATTTAGGAATTTGACAAATTTAGTTTTGAAGGCCGTTTCTCATTGATCAAACTAAAAATATATTGCTAATAATTAGGAAAGAAGTCAAATAGCGATAATCAAAGATATATTTGAATCTAGGGTATCCTTTAGAACGTAAGAGCTTATCGTACCTTTCGTATACAACTTACATTAATTTTTATTTTATGATCAAACGCTTTCTGGTGCTTGTGCTGGACACACTATTTCCATTAATTGTGTCAAATAATCGTTCATATACCAATTGCCGTTTTCTCGTAAAACCACAGCTATTTCCGTTATGTATTCAAGTCTGAATATCTAATACTTTATTGTGTGTTACACTAGCTGCCCCGCGAACGTCGTTTCTCCTTAATGTGACTTTACTTAGCCTTCCTTTTTAGTACCCAATTTTCCGGAATGAAAACTTTTTTAGGTTTTTCTGTGAATTTTTCTCTATACAAACCTCTGAGTTCAAGTCATAAGTTTCAAATTAACAAAATATAAAAAATGGGGATTGATCGTAGAGGGTTGAAATGTATGTGTTGTATGTATTTTTGTATGTTGTATCATAAAAAAGGGTGCGTGTACTTATGTACGCGCGTAAAAAGTTATACTTCTTTGGCTTTCTTTATTTTTTTAAAATATTAAATAATCAATAATAAATATTTAACGTTAATAATAATTTAATATTTAGTATATTATTCAATTATTAAGTAATATTGATAATAATAATTATTAATATTTATTATTTTATTATATTATTCATTCAATTTAATAACTAGGTATGTTTCATAACCTTTTAACTAATTAACAATAGGTCTTTGTGAAAAAGCATTGCTAAATTTCTTTGAAAAAGTAATTAAAACTCCTTTATTTGTTTAAAAGGTACTACAAACAATTATGGTCATTCAAAATTCTTGGCATAGCTGCTAACTTCACGCATATTCTATTTCTTTTTACTTGTAGATTGTCTTATTCCCATCTCGCTCGCGCACCCCCGGCGCCCGGCTGGTTTAAAAAGAATTCGTTAGTGGGCAACTTCACACTGATAATTTTGTGTAACGCTGCGCGCGCATCGTAAAATTTCACTCTCATCAATTTTTCATAACGCGCCTAAAGAAGTATAACTTCAATAATAAAAAAAAACGTGTTTTTTTGGGGTGAACACCCCTCACCACTTAGGGGTCTGAAATATAGATAGTAGCCGATTCTCAGACTTACTGAATATGCATAAAAAATTTCATAAGAATCGGTCGAGCTGTTTCGGAGGAGTATGGGAACGAACATTGTGACACGAGAATTTTATATACATCGAGTTGATTATTTTGATTACTAACAATTATTATGTATTGCAATTTTGCTGACTGCTATGAAATCGATATGTGAGATGCTGTAGATTGTAACATTCAAAAGCATTTTTGTCCGACTCGTCTGGATTTTAATTAGTTCATAGAATTTATTTAATTTAGCTGCACATCTATAGATATCAATTATTTCTAATTTGGAGTCTAAATTGTATGGAAAAGTGCAGCCTTTCCTTATAATTTATATTATGTAAATCATAATTGCGTAACCTATCAAATTTATAAATAAAATATAAGTTTAAGAATAAAGTATAACATCATTTGATTAAATTGTGTTCATTCAAAGCGCAAAGCATATTTTCTGGGCTGTTACTTATATAATAAACTTAACAAAACTCTAAATATATATCCTAAAACTAAATAAACTAAAATGTGTAAAGCAAATATGTTCATAAATTTTTATTTACTTTGAACTATGACCAAACGGAAAACCTGCTAGATATATTAAAATAATTTTCACGTATGTTTATTTTTTTGAAAGGAAGCCTTTTTTAATCCATTTCACAGGTTCTTACCTAGTTTGGAAACCAATGTCCCAATACCTTCTCAAGTGTAATCTTTTTGTTTGTTGTAAATGTTATATGGAAGAAAATAAATTATTATTATTATTATATAAATGGGTATTTTTAATTATACTTCTTATATTTTTTTTTATTTATGGCTCTGGCACGATATGTACATTAGCCAGCGTCAAGTATAGGATTTTTTATAATTCGTGCTTGTCTTTTAGAAATTCTACAGTGTCCTCTATGTACGGTTTAAGCACTCGCCCGGTACCGCACAACCCTCCCAAAGGCCGAGAACAAATTTAAATTAAATAAAAACTTGCCCTCGAACCGGAAATCGAACCCGGTACCCCTCACCTAGCTGCCACTTAATAAGACCGCTAGGCTATGAGGCCCCCTACTTCTGATATTGCTGCGAAGAAAACGCCGACCACAGGCAACATTATCATTTCTACATTCTATTCCAGCTGTCAATGCCAATTGCCAACTATAGTTGTCATTTGTCAGTATAGGAAAACCGACAATATTAGGACGTGTTGTTTTTAACTTTTTAAAATCTTTATTCTTCACAATAATAATTGTGTTATGTATAAATGTATAAAAAGTTTTACTTAGACAAAGATATTCAGTATAAATTATAACCAAGTGCTTATTGAATCTTTTTCTTTAATCTATATATATAAAAGGCTTCAAAATTGCATCCAAAATGCAAAACGTTAACGCTCCACGGGAGCCTGCTCCCGTGTTGAGCACAAGTTCAACTATTCTCAATATGAGAGAAAAAGAGAAATATATTGAAGAATTTGACTTTCCTTTCTGTGATGAGTCTTCTAAGTATGAAAAAGTTGCCAAGATCGGTCAAGGAACCTTCGGAGAAGTGTTCAAAGCGCGAGCTAGAAACAGTAGTAAAAAATTTGTTGCAATGAAAAAGGTTTTAATGGATAACGAAAAAGAAGGTTTTCCCATCACGGCACTGCGAGAAATTAAGATATTACAGCTTCTAAAACACGAAAATGTCGTAAATCTTATTGAAATATGCAGAACTAAGGCTACTTTACACAATAAATATAGGTCAACATTCTACTTAGTTTTCGACTTCTGTGAACACGATTTGGCAGGTTTATTGTCGAATGTAAACGTAAAATTTAGTTTAGGTGAGATCAAGAAAGTTATGCAGCAATTATTGAATGGGTTATATTACATTCATAGCAATAAAATATTGCATCGAGATATGAAAGCTGCAAATGTACTTATTACTAAGAATGGAATATTGAAACTTGCCGATTTTGGTTTAGCAAGAGCATTTAGTGTTGCTAAGTCAGGACAAGCCAATAAATACACTAACAGGGTGGTCACATTATGGTATCGCCCCCCAGAATTGTTATTAGGTAAGATATCCCAGAATTCACTCTAAAGAATGAACATAACATATTGTAATTGTTACATAAATAGACTCCAAGGATATTTGAGTCCCACTTTATATTCCTCTTATAAATTAGCTAAAGTTCACCAAATATGAAATAATAAGTAGAATTTCAGAATATTATGGTTTCACATAGATTTTATGTCTAGGCCTTTTTAGTGCAATGCTTAGGTCAAACTCTGAGGGCCATCACAAAGTTTTGAGCAATAAGATTTTTTAGGTGATCGTAATTATGGACCACCAGTAGATATGTGGGGAGCAGGCTGCATTATGGCCGAGATGTGGACCAGGTCTCCAATTATGCAGGTAATACTATAAGTGGCACTGGCTGTGTTATTAGTTATTACAGTTAAAGCCAGCAGACATCAGTCTTTTTATTTTCTTAAAATACTAAAAAAAATGGCTGGCGTCATGTTACTTGCTAAGACTGTTAAATAGTTAATAAATCTAATTATTAAAATTATTAGTTGATTGCCAACACTTCTCACTTATTTTGTTTTTCTTAAATAATTAATTAATTAACTAATAATAATTATTGAAATTATTAGTTGCTTGCCAACACTGCTTATGCTTATTTTAATAGTTATTAAAGTAATTACTAAATCAAAAACAAATCGAAAAATAAGGCTTGTGTAGTTTTTAAAAAACACTACTTAGGAATGGTTTTCTTGAATACAAATTAATATTTTTTGAAAACATGCTTGAACAAAAAGAGTCTTGATGAGTTGGTTTTTCAGGGTCCCACAGAGCAGCAACAATTAATACTAATATCCCAGCTCTGTGGGTCATGTACTCCAGATGTATGGCCAGGAGTGGAAAGTTTAGACCTATACAATAAGATGGAGTTGCCAAAGGGACAAAAGAGGAAGGTTAAGGTATGTTATGTATATTAATAATAATTTTTGTATCACTAATTAAAAAATCTCTCAGCTCAGCTCAACCCTGAGAATGTGCATTTACAACATGGCTGTGAATTAATAGATTTTCTTTGAGCTGTTAAGACTTGCTGGTATTTTCCCTAGTGGGAGTGCCATGCTGTTGCCTTCGGGCTTCAGCCAAATGGGCAGGCACGACCGGGGCAGTACGGGAAATCACCAAGGCACAGTCAGAGCACATTGCCAGATTTGGCGAGAGATTGGCCCAACTCCCTTCAGGGACTCGAGCCTTCTGGTCTCTCGCCAAAGCTGTCCAGGGGGAATTTTTGTCAGCCCTCCATTCCGCCACTGCACAGGGAGGATGACTCTCTGGCCCACACTGCGAAGGAGAAGGCCGACCTTTTGGGATGTCTCTTCGCGTCCAACTCGACTTTGGATGACCGAGGGAGATCACCACCGACCATTTCGCGGTGTGATTCCTCGATGCCGGAAATCACATTCCGGCAACGTGCTGTCCGCAAAGCACTATCTTCCTTGGACATTCATAAGTAGAGCGGGCCGGATGGTATCCCCCCAATTGTGCTGCGTACTTGTGCTCCTGAGTTGGCTCCGGTCTTAACGCGCCTTTTCCGGTACCTGTACTCGCTCGGCACTGTCCCGAAGTGCTGGAAGACCGCTTCGATACATCCGATCCCAAAAAAAGGCGATCGCTCTGATCCGTCCAACTATCGCCCAATAGCTATAACCTCCTTGTTCTCCAAAATAATGGAAACCATTATTAATAGCCAGCTCTTGAGTTATCTAGAAGGCCACCAGTTGATTAGCGATTCTCAGTACGGCTTTCGTCGTGGTCGCTCAGCTGGTGACCTCCTTGTATACCTTACCCATAGGTGGGCAGAGGCAATTGAGTCCAAGGGGGAGGCGCTGGCGGTAAGTTTGGACATAGCGAAAGCCTTCGATCGGGTGTGGCACAGAGCACTGCTCTCGAAGCTTCCAGCCTATGGGCTTCCCGAGAAATTATGCGATTGGATCTCCAGCTTTCTGGCCGATCGGAGCATCAAGGTCGTCATCGACGGAGCATGTTCCGACCTGAAACCTGTGAATGCTGGTGTCCCACAAGGCTGTGTTCTATCCCCGACCCTATTTCTTCTGCATATCAATGATATGTTGCAACTTAGCAACATTCACTGCTATGCGGATGACAGCACTGGGGATATTCTTTACACTGGCCGGGCAGGTATTTCTCGGGCAGTTGTTGATGAGTACCGGAACAAACTTGTGTCTGAAGTCGTAACTCTACTACGTGGAGTCTCAGACTGGGGCAGACAAAACCTAGTCCAATATAACCCCAAGAAGACACAAGTTTGCGCGTTTTCCGCTAAAAAAACACCCTTTGTCGCTACTCCTCTTTTCGAAAACACTCTTCTTAAAGCCACAGCCAGCATTGGAATACTTGGCGTTGACATATCGAGCGACGTTCAGTTTCGCGGTCACTTGGAGGGAAAGGCTAAATTAGCCTCCAAAAAGCTTGGTGTGCTCAGCAAGGCGAGGCGGTACTGCACTCCGGGCCACCGCATGCAACTATATAAAGCGCAAATTCGGCCCTACATGGAGTACTGCTCTCATCTCTGGGCGGGGGCTCCCCAGTACCAGCTCCTTCCACTTGACCGTATACAACGCAGAGCGGTTCGAATCGTCGACGACCAATCCCTCTCCGAGCGGCTTGATCCTTTGGCGTTGCGTAGAGATGTGGGGTCACTCTGCATCTTCTACTGCATTTACCATGGAGAGTGTTCAGAGGAGTTGTTCGGATTAATACCTGCAGCTGAATTTCATCATCGGACGTCGAGACAGAATACGAAATTCCACCCGTATCACCTCGACGTCCGCCGTTCCACAACTGAGCGTTTTTCAAGGCAGTTTTTGCCGCGCACAACCACTATGTGGAACCAGCTGCCCACTGAAGTATTTTCGGACCAATTCGACTTAGGGTCCTTCAAGAAAAGAGCGTACCTATTCTTAAAAGGCCGGCAACGCACTCGCGAGCCCTCTGGCATTGAGAGTGTCCATGGGCGGCGGTATCACTTAACATCAGGTGAGCCTCCTGCCCGTTTGCCCCCCGTTCTATAAAAAAAAAAAAAAAAAAAAAAAGGGGAAGGTACTGTATGTAAACTAGTATGAGTTAGAACCAAAAATTTATGTATATCTGTGACAATGTTCTAATATTAATGTTATATTTTATGTACATCAGCATCCTTAATTTTAAATATAACCAATTCAGATTAAAAGGGAGGCTTTTTAATGTGTATAAATTTCTATAAATAAAGTTAATAAAACATATTTTTCAGGAAAGACTAAAGCCATATGTCAAAGACCCGTATGGTTGTGATTTACTTGACAAGCTGCTGCAACTAGACCCGGCGAAGAGGTACTCCTAATTAACTCATATTTAGATGACAGAATCATTTATTAATATGCAATCAAAATATTTACAATCAAAGACAAGAAAAAGAAAAAATATTAAATTATCACAGCACTGATTTTCAGTTAGGCTGTTACATGAATGTTGTGAGGCTATACATTGGAATGGACCATCAAAAAGTATAATATATATACGTAAAATTTAAATTAATTAAAGAAATAAATTGGTCATATGAATTATAATATGAGGTAAAACCGGTAATAATCCTAAGGTACTGTGCATTAAACATTGTATCTTTCTATCACCAAATTATATAATAACCAGTATTACAAAGTCGCGTGGTATCGAGGCACTGTATCAACAAAATATATTATACTAGCAGATCAGCCAAGCGTTGCTGTGGCTAAGGTTTTTGTTATATTACATAGTAGCAAACTAATTAAGGGAAACTGTAGGAGAACACCAGTCATGGGGACCACCATGCTTTTTTGGTGGTTATGCCATTAAATTGTAGCTTATGTGAAACGTTGGTACTTTCAACACAGCGCCATCTGTTAGAATTGTATCAAATAATAAACAAATATTTTGCAATAAAATAATATTGCTGGTATAAATTGAGATGTAAGCTATCCTATCTTTTATGTTGGATCACACTACACACGGTGTGCAAATTTGATTGATATTGGTTCGGTAGTTTAGGAGTCCATAGCGGACAAAGAACGTGACACGTAATTTATATATATTAAGATTAAAAACATATGTTAAACATCCTTAACATACATGGACTTATTTGGAGAGTAATTGTTATTTGTTAACAATATATCAAAACCATAAGGACACTTTTACATATGTTTAAAATTTTTTACAGTTCAAATACATTATATCTTAACAAATTAAGTCTTATATCTTATACAAATATACAGTATTTACAATATTCTTAACCATCATAGTAATAATAATCATTAAAAATTAATAAATAGAAAACTAAAACATTTAAAAACATTGGTCCCTGTGGCAGTATACCTTTAATTCTGGCAGTATTTCTTCGCTGTAATCCGATACTTAGTAGTTGAGCAAGGAAAGCAACAACTTGGGTCGCTGGTACTACCTACCAGGCACCAACTTAAATCTTTAATTAGTGCCTGTGTCTGCAACCCCACGGCCCAAGAGTCTCTACTCAAGTCTTAATTATTATTTTCAGATATGACGCAGACACAGCACTCAACCATGACTTCTTTTGGACTGACCCGATGCCCTGTGACTTGGCTAACATGTTGGCCCAACATACGCAGAGTATGTTTGAGTACCTGGCGCCACCACGTCGTCCAGGTCATCTCCGACATCACCATCATGTGCCTGGAGCTCAGGCCAAGCCCAACCCACCACCCCAAGACTCGGGATACCAGGATAGAGTGTTTTAGTGATTTTGACTTTGGTGGGTGTGAAGTGCAATTGTGTGTTGGGGCACGGTTCCCATATTGACAAATATATCCCATGATATAAATGGTATGACATTGAACAGTGATTTAAGATTACTATATGAAATGAATGAATTATGGTTATGTTGGTTTCTAGATCTTCATGATGGTTGTGCGTTATAATTCTTTTTATTTAAAACACATTTTTTTTCTAAAGCATTTAACATTACCCTTGATACAGGGCTTTCAATGATAAATTCTATGTTGTAACTTAAGCTATTTGGAAAAACTTTATTAACTTGCGAGATTATCATTTTAATGCGGACAAAAATATCTTTTTTCTACCTAACCACAAAAACAAAAAGATAAATTTATAAAATGTGTTTTTACTAATTATTATCTTTATACATAATTGATTATTTTTGTATATTGCTATTATGTTGAAGTAGAAATATGAGAATAGAGGCAAGGCAAGCACTATATACCCCGTGCTGAACTCTGTGAAGCTGAAATATTAGGGAATATCCATGCAGGTACTTCTTATGTCTGAACTAGATTTTATAGGAAACTTATCATATAAATGTTTATAGTAATTTGTCCTATGTTTTTGACAAAAGATAATGTGGTGTATTGTTTAAAAAAGTGTGTGCGTACTTTACACATGTCACAAGTGAAACTTCTTTGGAAAACTAATCTTCAAGTCTTGTTCATATTTATACAAATCTAAAACTTTAGATTTCCGAGACTTAGAGGGAGGGAAAAAGGAAGATATGTTAGGAATTTAATGAATTTAATTAAATAATATAATATAAACACGTGTCATTTTAATTTACAATTCGTCATTTGAGATTTAAATAAATAATTATTATTTATTATTATTGCATAAAATATAAAAATATAATTCCTATAAGGTAGATCGCCCTTCTCACTCTCTCTCAATCGGTCTCAATAGCTCTCTCTCTTTTCTTCGACAAAAACGCTGCACATCTTCGTGACGTTTCCATAAAAATTTACCCTCATGCGCCTAAAGAATATTGTTGTGCTTCAAATATAATTGTGCACTTTCTCGCTTTTAAATTAATTTGCTATCCATCCAAAAAAAAACCCAATAATAAGAGTAAATAATGGGAGGACTTAACAATAATTGTCAAAAACATGCAATGTTCCGTATCCCTCTGAAACTGAAAAAATGTGTAAATAGAATTACTATTAAAAGGAATGAGGTTTTGCTTTATAATTTGTATTTTTTTAAAACAAATCCCATTGCCAAAATTTCAACATCAGATTTACTGTTGTTTTACATGGCTAACAATTTTAGATAGGTAGTATGTAAATAAAATGTGATATATTCTTGAATATATTGTGTTCCTTATTATTGTTAATGTAATATAAAATAAGGCTAAATAAATTGTTGTACAATTGATAGTTTTTGTTTGAAATTCCTTAACATCTAGTTGGGGTTATGTCAAATACGATTTAATTATGAAATTGGGCGGGAAACCCTCCTGGGTAACGGACAATCGCCCTCACAACTTTCTTTGCTTCGCGCATTATATGTTGTAAGAAATAAGAAAAAATATAAAATAAATTTTAAATTAGTGTGTATTTGATCTTTTTTTGATTAAAAAAAACAGATGAGCAAAATTGGTATTAATTTAATTCAATTATAAAATAAGATGAAATATTTTATCTATTTTATTTACATATTAATTATAAAAACTTTTTTAATCATTGTAGTTTTTATCAAAATTAATAGTTTATATTAAACTTAAAATTAGATAATGAAACATTCGTCTCATTATCTTGAAACCAAAATTTTTGAAGGTTTCACTTCTACCACGTGTGAATCGCACACGTTTTTGTTTGTGATTTAATTGTTGTCATTATTGAGGGTGGGTGTAATGCTACGTACTGTAGAGTGTATCATTGTATGGAAGACATTAGACAAGCTAAACCAAACGAAGCCGAGTGATTTCGACGCTTCTGGGGGTTTATTGTTAAACTGAGGGACGTTACATGGAGTACACACTGTACAATTTTTAGTCTATAATTATATAAAACAGTAGGCAGGTTTTGTACTTAAGAGCGCGACTATACCCGCGCGTAGATAGTTCACAGGCACTACCGCTTAGTGTTATTTTTATGGACATTTAGGTTGCTTTTAAATCAAAAGTATTATAGTGAGCATAATGTAATTATTTTGTTAAACTACAATAAGCTGATATAATCGCGGAAGCTCACTAATTGAATGCATTTTAATATTAGTAACTTTACAAGGACAGTAACAAGCGAAAACAGTTTAGATACTCTTTGAAGCGAGCCCACATATTCTACATACCTAGAAATTTGATAAGGGCTAAAATTAAGTGCCTGGTAAAAGACAAAGCTATGAATGTGCTTTACCTCATCTAGGGGAAATAAAGCAGTGACAACAATTAAGAATTACATACTCTTTTAATTATTTGCGTTCAGACCAAGCTAGGCTCTAACCATACCGCCATATCTTACTTCTTAAAATATTTATCAAAAAAGTCATTCAATGGATTTACATAAATAGTGAGTCTATTTAAATCCTGGCATTTTCCCTCTACACAGTAACATATTATGTAGAGTCGAATAGCACATTATTATCTATGCTCTGTACATTATAATTGTCAATTAATTTATTGACAGCTGTTTCAAAACTGACGGCTGACATCTTTATCGTTCAGCTGACTACAGAGTTGTTACTACTTTCATAAATCAAAATTATTTGATCTTGTTATTACATTCTAAATTATTATTTCTAATTCTTCAAAAGTAAAATGTTTTGGCATAACTTATTAATTTGTTGAAATTAGAAACTTATTAAAATTTCATTTAGTAAGAAAATATAATACGGTGATGTGATACTATTTAAATTAAATTGAATCTAGTGCATGTATTTGCAATATCGATCGCGAAATTGCAAATTAGGTTGAACTACTTTTTATTTATTCCATATCAGTGCAGTGATATCTTAAGTAAACCAGATAGCTACGCCCCCTTTTAACATTACTTCACACTTTTACGTATTTTGTATACCATTAAAAAAATAAGAAAGGTAAGCACTCCTTTCCAGGTTTTCACATTAACAATTTATTTCTGGTCTTCATAATTTTTCAAATATGTAAACGTTTCTATGTTCTTAATAAAATTGCTTTCAATGTTTTGCTGTGAATATGTAATAAAATGAATTTATTTCTATTAATGTAATTAGAACTACATTATTACTACCCAAAACACATTATAGTCATGTCACAAGTATATTGTCATGTCAAGCTTCTAGCAAAGTAATGTAATTTAATTATTACTTTTTTAATGTTAAATATGAGTATATTAACCGTCAGTGCTTATTTATTAAGCCTTAAAAAATAGGATTTGGAAATACATACATTTGCTGAGATGAGTTCTCGCAAATCATACACCCAATAAGTTCTCAGGAATTTTGTAAAAGGCATTCGTGCTAGTGCTTTGCCCTCACATCCGTGCCTATGTTTCTAATTAAACTCCTGACTGGACCAATTTTGAATGAAATTTTTGTGTGTATTTAAATAGTATATATAAATGCTTGAACTTACATTAATAATTTCCTATTCCATTATATTTCTAGAAAAATGGCAAGTGAAAGTAGTTCAGCAGTCTTAGATTTGAATGATGTGGACACAACTGATACAGAAGTAGGCAGTGTCACAGATGATAGAGAGGGTTCACCCCTCATCATGGAGACGGGATATGATATCGCTGTTAAGGTGATTGAGATATTTTATAACTTTATGATTTTTTTAAAGTATTGTGAATTAATTCACGCTGTTTAGACAGAAATGTTAAACTATATATATATCATAGAGTTCTACTTTTTGGTTTTTAAAAAGTTACTTCGAAAACTAGATCTCAGCTGCAGGAGAGTTTAAAAACATCTTCCCATTGAAGTCTGCATCTTAATCAATTTAAATAGCAGGAAAAAGTTTTGATTCTTTACAAGAAATTTGTTTAAAATAGAAATATTCTTATATGTTTCTCATACTGCATAATATTAACCATGGGCCGGCGACACCCTAAGTCCATTACCATACATAGTGAATTTTTAGGTAGACGCGCCCATGAAACAGCTGTCGACTCTAGAAACATTTGTGACGTTTCGCGTACGATGCGTTTGCGCACGATGGCCTGCACCGCCCTACGTTAGACGACGGTTTAATCATTTTAAGGTAATTCATATTAAGTTACAGGTTAACACTAAAAAACCTAATTTTGTTATAAATAAGGGAGCGTTCAAGTGTTACGTAACGAATTTGTAAAACGTTACGATGCAGGGGGGGTCAAAAATTGCCTGACGTAATACTTGAACGCTCCCTAAGTGTGAAATTATGTTTTTATAACAAAAGAGTCATTTTCATACGTTATTATCTATCTAAATCGTTAATTAATAGTTATCTCGATAAAGTGTGGGAACTACCTATAGATGAATTTTGTCACAACCCTTTTGTCATGAATAAAGTTTTTATTAAAGTGAAACTTCTTTACGCGCATGAGGGTAAAATTTTCACGAAGATGTGCAGCGTTTTTGACGTGACAACGTCTTATAATTCGATGGAGCAGCCGGCTCCGCACGAACGCACGAAAAAACATGACTCATGCAGCGTTACCTCGCTCTGAGGCGTTCCATTAAGGCTTGAAGTGCAAGCGAGAGCACTCGTTCCGCGCTCTCGCTTGCACACAATAATTGACATAATTGTATTTATGCGTACAAATAAATGTAACTTAATCAATTCAATTGTGATTTCCATTTACTTCCTTCTCTATATCCATACAAAATATCTATCTAACAAATAAAATTAAAATTTTCTTTTGAAGAATGCAACCATTCCATCAGTATTTTCTTATGACGTTGTCACGTTCAACTATCGTCAGTACACCGACTTTACAGACAACCGATATTTTTTCCGAAAAAAAGGGAGAGAGCGATTGAGACCGATTGAGAGAGAGTGAAAAAGGGCGAACGTATCACGCACAGTGCCATGGCGCGTGAGGTGCAGAGAGCTATAGTGAGAAAGATTGAGAGAGAGAGTAAGGGAGATCGAGAAAAAATACACGCTATTGGTTGATGTATTCGTTTAGTAGTTACATATTAGAACTTTAGATGGCAATTCTGACGCATAACGTCTTGTGCAGTAAACGCAGATTTTTTATTTATTTATATTATTAGCACGTATACAGTGTGTAAACAGTGTGAATATAGATATACAAATAAATGGAGTGATCATATACTGGTACATGATCATCTATTGGGGCTTTTTACCTTAGTGATAAATAATTTACAAAAGAGGTTCACTTCTGACGCACGCACTTTTTTTTATAGCAATGATTGAAATAAGTAAGTATGTTACAGCTACTTCACAAGCGCCTGTCAGCCGCCCATCCCTTAGTGGCAATACCACCGCTGCCTCCGCTGCATTCAGCGAGGCAGCAGCTCGATAGATATTCGCCGTCGTTCGTCGCTGTGCGAGCGTTGGCGCTTGACGCTGTTATGGGTGAGTTGAGGAAAATATATTTTATTATTTGTCACCCACAAAATGTATAAAAAGTAATTTTAATTAGTAAATATACTATTAGTAATATATCCCGTTTAATCGTTTTTTTATGTAATAGAAGGCAAACGGGCAGGAGGCCCATCTGATGATAAGTGATTTGCCCATGGACACTCACTAGGGCTCCCAAATGCTCTTAAGGAATTGGTACGTCATTGAAGTCAAGTCGAATTGGTTCGGAAGTACTTCGGTGGGCGGCTGGTTCTACATAGTGTTTGTGCGGCAAAAATTGCCTTAAGAAGCGCTCAGGTGTGGAATGGACGTCGAGGTGAAAATAGAAAAAGCAAATGCAAATATAAAACCGTGATCAAGGTCTACCTCTAAAACTACTGAACCGATTTTGATGAAACATTGACTGGGCCCTATTTAGAAGCCCGCATATATTGACTTACACAAATATTATCCAACTCACACACACATTCTTAAGAATAATAATATTTTAGGTCAATAAACTATTTATTTCCAGAGAGAATCGCAAAACACCCAATTTTGACACACAGCGACGACTTCAGACTTTTTGTGACCACACCAGACGAAGATATTGATAAGGTGACTCATTTTCACTCCATATATTTTTAATCTGTTACAATATTTGAATTAAGAACGTCAAATTCTATAGTGACCAAGTTTATACCAAGGAGTTTTCATTTTTAGAGCCGTTTTATAGTCTGGCAAATGACTATTTTACTCTGTGGACGCGCCTATTTCCCACGTTTATGTTCATACATTTATTTCTTTAGAAATAGATAGAAATTCAGTCTACCTACTTCATTTCATTATACGAGTATATTTTCCTACTTACCCAGGATCTTTGAATAAAATTAAGAAAAATTTGAAAAAATTGTCTGTAAAGACGGTTTATGGACGATTGTTCAACGCGACAACATCAGAATAAAACATTGATGAAATGATTGCATACTCTTTGAGCGGAGATAGATGCGGCGCATGCGTACAATGAGCGTAACGGGACAAACAGTAACTGGTCGATGAACATAAGGGGACAATGAGCGTAACGGGATAATAAGCGTAATGAAATAAATCATAAATCGTGCGTGCAGCCGGCGTTTATAGATTTATTAGACGTCACGTCGAAATTTTTATTTAAAATGTCCTATTCGTAGGAAAACGTATGTTCCTTTCTTTACATTACAGCGGATCTCACAATTTGACAGAAGGAGACGCACATTCAAAACTATGTAATTGCGACTAAATTAATTAATATTTCAGATATTTAAAAGTGAAAACAGCGCTTTAAATTTATGGGGGCTTAGTTCAGCGCTGTATGGGAACAACGAGGCGAAGGTCACTAATGGCGCTAGGTGAGTTGAATTTTATCTTATGTCTCTTTCTCTTGCACGTCGTTCCGTCCTTGTCTCACTAGAATGTTCCACCAAAGAGGTACGTTGTTATGAGTTCTACTATCTATGAACCTTTCTCAAAAGGGCCTCTTAAAGGGGATAATGCTAGTTGATGTTTGTTAATGAAACATTTCTATTAAAACACTAATACTTTTTAACAAAAAAAAAACAAGTTTCGAAGGATTTTTTTATTTTTCTTTATTTGGAACAGATTTCGAAGATTCCTCTCGATCTCAATCATTATATCTTGGTTTTCTCCTTTCCAAAAAAAAAGAATCATACATTTAAATAAAATTAAATATAAATAAAATGAAGTAAATTATTAAGATGCGCGCGCATACCGTCACAAAAACCCGACACCCTGAATATCTGTTTAAACGTCGGTAAAACAGTCCGGGCCGTTAGTTGGCGCTTGGTCTGTTTTATCGACAAGTAGCATTGTCCGTCATGGTGTAGTGTTTTTCAGAGTCGTGTTTATTTAAACCAAAATAGTGATTCTTATACGAGAAAACCCATTTAAATGTAATAAAAAACATAGTGTTAATTGTAAAATATCATGATAAGTACATATTATATCGTTTCGATTGGAAGTGACCATTAAAATGGACTGGAATTAGCTAACCTACTAACAAAATCAATATTTTGGTTACTGTAATATAGCAACTACCAACTATTGTAAATAAAGTCAAAGTCAAATCGTTTATTTCAATTAGACCATCTAAAATGGCACTTTTGAACGTCAAAAAAAAAAAAAATATAAAGATGATTCTAGTTGCCCCTTCCAAAAGGTAGTTTCGTGTGGAGAAGAATGGGCAAGAAACTCCACACTTACTCTTTTAAAATAGGTTTACAATATTTTGTTACATTTGTTAAATAATTATATGTGAAGACAATGTACTCTTAGAATAAACTACTATACTAAAAAAGTTAGTATACATGTTCCTCACATATTTACAAATATCGAAACCTTAGAATATTAACATTAAAGAGTAATAAAAATATTAAAAAAACACAACAAAACAGTGTGTGAGATACAAAAAAAAATAATTACATTTGTAGCATTAGGTATATAAATTAAAAAAATAATAATAATAATAACAAAAATTAACATATTTTTTTTTAGCAAAAATTCAGCAACCAATTTGATTTTGTCCAGGCTATAGAGCCAATCATAGGATTGTCCTATGGAGCAGGACCAGCATGTTTCCAAGCATTCTTATCTTGAATATAATCATCTAATTTGTAATATGCTTGTTTACAAAGTGTACTTTTAATAAAACATTTAAATTTTCGTTCATTTAGTTTTAAAATGTCACAAGGTATTTTATTGTAACATTTCACACAGTACCCCATAAATGAATTTTGAACTTTGGCTAATCTGAAAGATGGTTGAGCTATTTTATCTTTATTTCTAGTACTAAAATTATGTCTTTCATTTATTTTACTAAAAAGATGTAGATTCTTTCTTACATACATAATATTTTCATAAATGAATTGGCAAGGTACTGTCATAATATTAATCTTTTTAAATAGTTCCCTGAGAGATTCGCAACGACGTAGATTATAAATGGCTCTGACCGCTCTCTTTTGCAAAATAAAAATGGATTCTATGTCAGCAGCCCGACCCCACAGTAAAATGCCGTAAGACATTATGCTCTGAAAGTAGCTAAAATAGACCAAACGCGCAGTTTCTACATTGGTTAAATATCTTATCTTTCTAACCGCATAAACGGCTGAGCTCAGCCGCCCCGCAAGAGATGTGATATGAGGTCCCCATTGTAACTTCTCGTCTAGCGTGATGCCTAGGAAAACCGTTTGATTAATAAATTCCAGTTTTCCTTCATTCAACATTATGTCACATTCCTTACTTTTAACATTTGGCAACGTAAATCTAATACATTTAGTTTTTTTATCATTCAGTGCCAAATTGTTTACCGTAAAAAGGCTTATTATTATTATTATTGTTTCCAGAGTGAAAGACCCGGAGTTCACCTCGGCAGGTGATTACATGCAGTCGTTGCAGGTGAAGTTGACAGCACTTTGCACGCTCACGAACAAGCTGTACAAGGGATCCGTCTCCCTCAGCAACGAGTATACGGGGTGAGTCTTATAGAACAGTGGGCAAACGGGCAGGAGGCTGATGTTAAGTGGCACTGCCGCCCATGGACACCCTCAATGCCAGAGGGCACGCGAGTGCGTTGTCGGCCCTTCAATTATTGATACGCTCTTTTCTTGAAAGACCTTTAGTCAAATTGGTTCGGGAATACCTATCGCCCTTGGACGCTCTAAATGACGCTCCGATTTTATTTTTAAAGTCGGTGCGCATGCGCCGATTAGAGAGTAACTGAACTCAACGATACACCTGTTAGAATGTTAGTCTTACAACTGACTTAATTCTTTCTTTTCGTTACATTCTGCATATATAACGATAAACCTCGACGGTAGCTCCCAAATCAATTTTTTTTTTAAGTGTTTTAAATGAAGAAAAGAGTGAAGATGTGTTTATTTAATGATTGAGATCGAGAGGAATCTTCGAAATCTGTTCCAAATAAAAAAAAATAAAAAAATCCTTCGAAACTTGGTTTTTTTGGTTAAAAAGTATTAGTGTTTTAATAGAAATGTTTCATTAACTAAATTTTATTTTGGGAGTTTAAAATTGTGACAAAAAGATATTTCAATATTCATTATAACTTAAACTCAAAATAAGTTTGTTTTTAACTAATTATCACTGGATAAATTGAAAACTCTCGTTGAACGTAAATTAATCAATAAAGCTTTTTATAAATTTGACGATTATTTAAATGATTGATTTGCTCCTGTTCAAACTTGTATGAAAACTTAGCGATTAAAAAGAGTGCGGAGAGTTTCTTGTTAGTGACTTTCGAAGTGGTAAATTTAGAGTTAATTTCTCAACTTATCTGAGTGTACTTGTTTACCTAAATTAATAAATGATTTTGACTTTGACTTTATAAGTTCTTAACTAACGAATATAAAATAAGGGTTGATCGTAGAGTGTAGATGAAAATTAAGGGTTGTATTTAATTTTGTATGCTCATAAAAAATAAAAACAAAAAAATTCATATAAAAAATATAATTTTTTTTGGGGTGGACACCCCTTATCGGTTAGGGGTTTGGAAGATAGATAGTAACAGATTCTCAGACTTACTGAATATGCAATTTCAATAGAATCAGTCGAGCCGTTTCGGAGGAGTACGGGAACGAACATTGTGACACGAGAATTTTATATATTAGATATATAGAATATTATTTCAATACACCTTCCAGTATGCGTCGTGCCTGCGACGCATGGGCCAGTCAAGTGGGCGGGCGGAGTTCCCGGGCCTGCGCTGCCGTGGCTAGGGGGTGCGCCGGCGCAGCTGCAGCCCGAGAAAGAGCCCCGCTCAAGTATAAAGCCATCTTGCCCCTGTTGGCCGCATATGCCAATGCCCATCTGGACAAGATCAAGGCTAGAGATGCTTTGCATGGTGAGTGTTTTGAGGTTGTGTAGGCCCTCATTCCCTGAGGTCAACTTTCTGTCTATGTCCTCGAACGGTGAAGGAAACCATCGTGAGGAAAATTTATCCCCCCCTTCCCTTTCCTCTTGTCAGCAAAAGTAAGCAAAGCTCTAAAAAATAATATTTTTCTGTAGGAATCCTCGAAAATGCATTTCGTTTTCAAGCATAGACAATGTGTGGGTGATATGTGAAAAAAGTAAATTACTGTTGACGTAAACACCAAATGAAAAAATCAAAGAAAATCCCCTTATGAAGCTTACGTAATACTTGAACGGCTCCAAAGTCGACGGCGTGTATTTGGCTGATCACCTACTTGCCTATTTTTCTTCTAATGCCATCTCCTTGCGAAGGTTGGCGATCATCATGCCTAGTTTGATTTTGGATGGCGCGCTTCTAAACAATGACTTGGTGCTTTGACCCCCCTATTAGATTGATAAATCATAAAACAGATACAGAAATCTGAGGCCCAGACCTAATAAGTTTGTAGTGCCAATGGATGTTTTTTGTTTTGCTTGACAGTAAAACCATCAATGATACCATAGATCAGTGACGCTGTAACCACAGACTATAAATTGTGTTTTTTATCGTAGTGTTGCCAAATTATTGTTTTTTAATTCCAGCTGCATATGTTGCTGGCAACAATGCGACAGGTGACAATCATAACAGGTAGGATGTTAATAATATATTTTTGAAGTGAAATTTCTTTAGGCACACAACAAATTTTTACGGAACGTCACGAAGATGTGCAGCGTTTTTGTCGAAGAAAAAGGAGAGAGCGATTGAGACCGAATGAGAGAGAGTGAGAAGGGTGAATTGGCTTATAGAAATTCTATTTTTAAAATTAAAATTTCGTGAAGAGAATTTATGAAATAATTGTATTTTATATGCAAAATAATTTATTGAAATCTCAAATGACGAATTGTAAATTAAAATGCCACATGTTTATTATCGAAGAAATAAATTTATAAAATTAAATTTATAATTTGGATTAAATTACGACACTTAATATTTTAATGACAATTAAATTAATTAAATTCCTGACATATCTTCCTTTTTCCCTTCCTCTAAGTCTCGGAAATCTAAAGTTTTACCATGATACCAGGTTGGAACAGGCATCGGAGGCCCTCCGCTCCGAGCTATCGGACTGGATCCCGAAGACACGGCGGGAAGTGAAGAGCCATTTGCTGGAGCTGGCCGACAGGCAGGTGGCCATCCACACTCAGTCGCTGATGGCCTGGGAGGCGGCCCTGGAACTCTCGCACGAGGCGGACGTCGGCCAACTCTTCAAAACTGTATCGAAAACGGCCGTGCAGAACCTCTCCCCCTCCAAGTGTCCGACGGATGTCGAGAGCGACTTCGGCGACGGGAATAATGAAGACGAAACGAAGGAGAACGGAGTGAACGGGGAGAAGGAGGAGGAGAAGTCCTCGGAAGAGGAGAAGGAGTTCGCGGACCCTCTGCAGAAGTTCACCGAAGTGGAGTTGTCCTGATTGTGCGACACTTTGTTCTGCGATGTGTTCAAGCAGATCATTCATTGAACTTCTTGTGTTAACCTTTGACTTCATCTGTTGGTTTAGAGTCTTAACCAATGGTCCTTCCACCTTAAGGCAGTTTTTACCATCATCATGTGGATCCAGATGCCCGCCTAAGTATTTCCGAAATAAACTGGCTTGAGGTCCTTCAAAGAGCGTACCAATTCTAAAAGGGCCGGCAACGTACGCGAGACTTCTGGCTCTATGGCATATCACTTGACATCAGAAGCCTCTTGTCCTCTTTTCCATTAAAAATATCCTAAATTTTCTGTGTATATCCTAAATCCCATACCCCAAATGACCCATCCCTTAGTCCTGCAATAGTTTTTATAAGACAAAACACAGGATCAGCGCATATCATAACATTTGTGTCTCAATGTAACCTACCAAAGCGCTTTTTATTAATTTACCTTTAAAACATTAATTACCTCTGATAAAGCCCAACAAATTGTAGTGCCACAACCATACATGAACCGGCACTTTGGCAGCTGCCCCAAGGAGTCTTGTGTAATGCATAATATTAGACATAAAACAAATTGTACTTAAATCTATTTAAAAGTATTTAATAATAATAATAATAATAGTGCCAAATATAAAGTAGAAGTAGTTACCATGTAACCAATGTAAAATGAAAGTAGTGTAAAATTTAGTTTTCATACTTCATCGCTAGACATTAATTGGACATACAGTGCTACTTACTTTTCTTGGCCGGTAAGAGTGTTACTATCATGGATATTAGTATTGCCAGTTAATAAAAATTAACTATTATAAGGGGCATAATTTAAAGTCATGCTAATTTAATAACTTATTGAAATATATCAAATAGATAACAACCCGGGCTCATAACCTGATAGCAAAGTGTGGTAGTAATTGAATAATAATTTACTTGATGAATAAATTTATTGTTAATATAACAGAGATTACAATAGGTACAACCAGTTTATCAAAGTCATGGAAAGGAAGTAATTAAGTATAGATTATAAACGAACCACAGACTACACAATATAGACCAAGTAAAACGCGCCAATTTTATTTTCAATTTATGTCTTAATAAAACAATGAATACTAGTATCTAGAAAATACAGTTCTAGGCATAAATAAATGTGACTCAAACTTAGGAACAACTGATATGATAAGTTTTGTTACCTGTACTATTAATATAATATCTTTTAAGATACTTAGCAATCAGAACCGTTCGATAATTATAACTTTGCCATTGTAATAATGCAAGGAATAAAAATAAATACATTTTAGTTGGATTTTTATTTGTTGTATTTGAGAGATGACTGACAATCTCAGTCTGACATTTCAAAATGGCGACGGTAGTACCAATTTCAGCCGCCGGCCAAGAAAAGTATGTGGCACTGTAATTGGCTATTTGACATTATAAAAAATCAAATGTCATTGAGACTAATCTATATAAAACATTACTTTGAACGCGCACGATCGTCACTCTGGCACTCTTAACTAAACTTTCTTGAAAAGAGACTGACAATTATTTCTCTCTTCTTTGACCTATTTGACAGTATTAATTAGAGTTCATGTCTTATAACCCTTAGATGAAGCAGAGGGCTTCCACAGTGAGTCTCCATCGCCTTCGGTCTTGAGCCTAGTATTTCACCTCGCGCCAAGTCTTTCCGGCTCTCTTTGCCTCATCTGCAACGACGCCAGATTTGGTTTTGCCACGCTTTCTAGCGGGTTCCAATCAAGCGCCTGCTTGGGGATATAATTGGAATCCCTACGGAGTGTATGGCCCATCCATTTCCATTTGCATCGCTTGATCTGCTGGCTGCTGGCAACAGTATCAACTTGGACTAAAGATAATATTTTTTAATATATTTCCAATAAATTATCAACACATGCCATATTCAATAGTTCGTGAAAAGGCTATTTTACAAGTTTTAGTATTAATTGATTAATATTTGTAATTCTAATGTTGGCGATAAAATTCAAATTTAACCCTCAAGAACTCCGGGCAAGATGACGTCACACCAGTCCCTGTGACGTACCATGCTTGTAAACATGTAAACCAACGTCATGTTTCAATAATAATTCTTAAATTACACATATCTTTCGATCAAGTCTCAGATAAAATTAAACTCTATGACAGGCGATGGCATTTGCAAGCTACGTCACGGACGATTCGACCGTTATGTGGCACGTGACTGACTTATATAATTGTGTTTTTTTATTAACGATTTTCAACAAGATATTTTAGTCCATAACGGTTTAAAGCCATGTTTAATTCAGATTACTCTCAATAACACTATTATCACACTGTCAAATAGGTCAGATAAGAAAGAAATCTTCTGTCTCTTTTCAAGAAAGAGACGCAAGCGTAGTTTAGTTAAGAGTGCCAGAGTGACGGTCGTTAGCTCTTCCAGTCATATTTTATACAGATTAGTCTCAATGACAATTAATTTTTCATAATGTTTTGACATTTTGGTCAAATTGGTTATTTGTAACCAATTATGTATAACCACAGAGTACCTACTATATTTGTCGAAATTTTATCGGCATCATGTAAATATTGTATTTATTAAAATAAATCACTTTTTACTCAATATTTTATTATTCATGCCACCGATATGATCCCATATCTTAATTACTGTAAATAAAAATTCACTAAGACATCTGTCAAATGCTCTAGTGTCATTTTTAGCGGGGTTTAATAAAAAAACAGTGTTTTTCAAACATTTATTAAAACATTTCACTACGTAAAGCTTAGTGCGATGGACGTTTAATTATATATTCGAGATTCTATCGAAGCAATTAAAATATTAAAGGTGCGTTCATTAAAAACTCTATATTCATAAACAACAGACCTCTGTCAGTGGAGTGACATTAACCCTATCGTCAATTTCTCTCGAAAATGGTCATTATGTCTGTTTTTTCACTGACACTCAATGCCAGAGGTCTCGCGAGTCCGTTGCCGGCCTTTAAAATGCAGAGAGACCCATCACCATTACGCCAGCTTAACACAAATACAACAATGTTTAGTGACTACGTCACACGTAGTGTAGTGGGCACGACAAACATATACAATTATTTATGAAAATAGATATTTTTATTTGAAACAAATTTCTTATTTTATAAGTACTATAAAAATATGCCTACAATCATTCTAGTTTAACCCTTCACAATTAACAAACACTAGGCTTTGTGCGGGTTTGTATTAAAATAAAACTCATTTAAAGACAAAATTTTCATCGAAAACTGTTTTGCTACTAAAATAAAATCTCTCACATTGTCAAATTTTGAGGAATCTTAATTAGTTCTTAGGGGAAGTATGGCTTACGTCAAAAACAATCGTGTTAACTACCCCTTAGAACGAATGCCTGAAAATCTTCGAGTCAAACTTATTTCGGAAACAATTCATTGATAATCGTGTAAGCGTCAATCCACGGGACGACTTTGGCCTTAATCTGTGGTTCCGGTGTTGCAAGAGTCTTTTTTATTAACTCGTCGAGAGGGTATCCTTTTCGCGGGAATACTGTTCCCTGAACAAAATATTAACATTATTAAATACAAAGTCGCAAAATTAGTCAAAATAAATCTTTGAAGTCAAATCTCCAGCTACTTTTGGATGCCAAAAGATGTGGGGCAATCTAAAGTCAGCTCTAAAGCACCCACGCTGTTCTTATAATATTTCATACGCACGTTAGGTGTCATTGACGGATGGTGCAGGTGGATTCATGCTCACGGTGAAGACAGACACAGAAGGTTACAAATGAAATATAATAAAGGAAACTGATGCAATCCGATGCCCAATTTAGGGGTTGGGCCAGTTTTAGACCAAAAACAACTTGATTAAGAGAACTATATATATGCGTCCATGGTGTTATTTTAATTACTCGACGTTATGAGTGCTTTAAAGTTTAAATTTTGAGGGTAGTTGCAAAAACACGAGCACCGTATTCTAAACTGAGACCTCTTTTTTTTATAGAACGGGGCAAACGGGCAGGCGTGTCACCTGATCTTAAGCGATACCGCCGCCCAAAGACACACTCAATGTCAGAAGACTCGCGAGTGCGTTGCCGGCATTTTAAGAATTGGTACGCTATTTTCTTGTAGAATAGAACCTCTATAAATTAGCTTCATCTTTGGATTACAGAATATAACAAAAAAATCTATAAGAAACAGTACTACCACTGCAAAATTAATTTCAACTAAAGAGGGTACTTGTAAAAAATATATAAATTACTATACTCACATTGCTAAGCAATTTCGTTGACGGACAGAAGTCGTTCCGCCCATCCCCACTGTACACAATACGCGTGTAGTTCTTGTTCTTACAAAGCTGCGCCAGCGCAATCGATTTACATAGGTTCGAGGGACAGAGACGGCAAGATGTTTGACGCATGCATGGCTCTATGAACAGCCGATCATTTTGCCAGAAAGCGCGATTTGTAATTATTGTTGTTATCGCGTCCTGAAAAGAAATTTTCTAATTAAGAAAGCCAGCAACAACCTTTTAGGTCTGGTCCTCAGATTTCTGGATCTCTTTAGTCATATTTCTAATAGGCAAGACCCAACAGCAGGTCAGGCGCAGAAGGCTGCTAATTTGGGTCTAATTTCCTTCAAACTCATTCATATAGGTAGCCAAGTACACTTATGAACGTCAACAGAAAATGTTAAATTGATCTAAATTTACAATTACTACCAGCAAGACAAAGGCATAGAGCGGGAAAGAACTGGCAAGAAACTACAATTCATTTCACACCTAACTTAGTTTAAAACACCCTTCTATAGTTTTTGAGATTATCGCGTTCCGTTTTCTATGTCAAGTTCGTTCTTGAAAACCTCCGCCAAGGTCCATTTTTGTATTGTTTTTACACAAAATTCACACGTTTCGATCACGTCACGATTTTATTCACCATGACATGTTGTTAGTACTAACTTCATAATTGCCTTAATAGACCTGTTCTTAGTTGATTTACATCTAACAACGTATTCTTTAATCTAGATTTAAGATTTTTAGCCAAATTCCTTCATCGCTCAAATAATGAAAATGACCTGTATTCGATTACGACTCCTCCAAATTCCTCCATTTGTCTCTCATCCTGACCACCATTTTCCAATCCTTCCCCGCTATCCCTTTTATTCCATCTTAAAACTCACACACGCTATATATTCGCGCTTTTTTCTTTTCCTTTTTCTACTCCCGAACGAGTAGGCACAGACCGCGGCGATTTGTCATGACATTAACCATGGTCGTCTGTTTGACCTGTCCTTTCTTTAGTACGTCCTTTGGTCCATCAATGGTTGCCTTGTATCTTGTATGTTCTTTATGACCGCTTCTCATTCATCCGTTCTACACCAAACACTACTTATCTACGTCCTTTTTATTAGCTTATAAAAAATCGATATTATAGCAGCAGAAAAAACATAAAATGATAGAAACGTATACCTACTACAGGGCATAAGTTTTCACTTTGTTACAAAAGCACTTTGAGTTTTTTTGGACATGAAACACGCACAGATCCAGAAAATCTAGAAAGACTCATCGTGACTGGCAGAGGGCACCAGATCTCGAGGCCGATCCACTACTCGCTAGACCTATCAAGGCCCTTACAGGTCTTACCGTCACCCAGGCACAGAGGCTCGCCGAAGACAGAGGAGGGAGGAAGAAGTGGTGCGGCGCCACTAACAAAACAAAAACCATCTAGATGGTCAGCTTTTTAACAAAAACTCTGCATCCTCTTTTGCGTCGGTTAAAAAGACGTTACCTGCAACTCATTTGTCTTTATCCAATGATTCACGAAGACTGTGTTAGCATCTGTTAGTATTGCGACGTCCCAGCCCTGCTCTGCCAATGTGGTGATCAGCTCCCGCATGCCAGGAGTCGGTGGCATACTTGCGATGCTGTCCAAGATGTCTGATGGGTGGAAGCCAGCGGAGAACGCGTGCTCGAATACCTGAAAAACAGATTTATGTTACGTGGTCTTTACTGTTCTGATGTAAGTGGTATTGAGTTGATAATTTCTGCAATGTTGCGGAAATGGAAATGTGTTGAAACGGGTAAGAGAATCTGATGTTTAGTGATATGCCCATGGAGACTCTTAATGCTAGAGGGTTCGCCAGTGTCAGCCTTTAGAAATTGGTACGCTCCTTTTCTTGAAAAACCCTGTCTTGTATAGAACAGGGCAATCGGGGTGGAGGCTCATCTGATGTTAAGTGATCGACCGCCCCCAAAAACCGTATTAAGAAACTCAGCTGCAGGTATTAATCCGAACTCCTTTGAACACTCTCCATGGTAAATGCGATAAAAGATGGTTCGGAAATATATCGACGTGCAATTGGTTCAACATAGCAGAGAATTGCTCTCGTTCTACGCCCTGTGTAACTAATTTAGAACTTTTAATCACATATTGTTACATAAATTAATGATATCTTTGATTTGATTTTTAATCCCCGCCTGTTCATTGCTTCAAACTTTGATTAAGTCGTTTAATGACCTATGTCACAATAACATGAATACTTTTTAAATCCAATTCAACCATACGCTGGTGAAATTCTTTAGGTAAAAGCGGAGAACTGATTAAGAATATATTCAAGAAAACCCTAAGAGAATACTTCATTTTCGTTTAATAAATATAAATTAATCGTTTATTTGCAAAGATCGGTACATTTAGATCGATTAATTATAAAAATCCACACAATAAGCCATATAAAAGTAGGCATACAAATGTCATATTAATTTTTATAATGTTGAGTTATTTATAATAATTGTTGTCAAACTTATGGTCTAAATACTCGCCCGCGCAATTTGCATTAAAAAAATACTTTTTGAAGTTATACTTCTTTTGGCGCGTAAGGGAAAAATCATGAGAGTAAAATATGATGCGCGCGCACACCGTCACAAAAAACCGACACCCTGAATATCTGTTCAAACGTCGGTAAAACAGTCTGGGCCGCTAGTTGGCGCTTGCTCTGTTTTATCGACAAGTTGCATTGTCTCTCATGTTTTTCAGTCATGTTTATTTAAAAAATAATGATTTCTATACGAGAAAACCCGTTCGAATGTGATAAAAAACATAGTGTTTAATCTAAAATATCATGACTTGTACGTATTATATCGTTTCGATTGGAAGTGACTATTAAAATGGACAAGAAAAATGCAATTCGAAAAGGAAACTTCTAAAATTTCTAATGCGTGTATTTACACGTTTTTTTGTATTTGAAATTTTGTAAAGTTTCTGTTTATTATACATACTAATATTATGTGTGTATAATAATAGGATGGAAAGACGTAGGAAAAGCTTTTTTTTATTTATTAAATTCCTAGGTTCGCGTTCTAGCAAATAAATCCTATATTTAATAGTATATTTTATTTCTTTTAATATGTTAACGTAGATCGTACGCCAAGTGGCAATGACGGAGGCCATGGCCATTGGGAGCTTTGCCAAATCACGTCCACATAACTTCAAACTTACATTTTTATTTCAGATAAAAACTCATTTTACGTAAATATTTAAAAAAAAGTGAGTGTGTTCAAAGTACACATGTCAGAAGTGAAACTTCTTTGTAAATTAATTATTACTGAGGTAAAAGCCCATACAGATGATCATATACCAGTATATGATCACTACATGTATTTGTATACCTATATTTGTGAATAGAAAAAGAAAGAGATTTTTTTTTTTAGCAAAATTTAAAATTTTAATTTTAAAATAGAATTTCTTCAAGCTACGTTCGCCCTTTCTCACTCTCTCAATCGGTCTCAATAGCTATCTCCCTTTTCTTCGACAAAAACGCTGCACATCTTCGTGACGCTAATATTATTACATGTTTTTGCGTTTCATCCGTAAAAATTTACAATTAAGAAGTTTCACTAACTTCAAAAATAAAGACAATTTTTTTTAAACATTTTAGGCCTAAGCTCCAGATTTCTATATCTGTTCTGTGATCATTTCTAATAGACAAGTAGGTGATCAGCCTTCTGTGCCTGACACATGTCGATATTTAAGTCTAAGACATGGTTTTGGCCAGTGATATATGCACTATAAAGTATGTTAATAAATAAGGATCTTAAGTGTAATTGATTTAGAACTGTGGACAGTTGGATCTAGTGGTGGTGGGCGGCCATGGAGAGTGTTCAGAGGAGTTGTTCGGATTAATACCTGCAGCTGAGTTTCATCATCGTCAAGGAAGAATACAAAATACCACCCGTATCACCTCGATGTCCACAACTGAGCGTTAAGACAGTTTTTGCCACCACTATGTGGAACCAGCTGCCCACTGAAGTAATTCCGAACCAATTCGCCTTAGGGTCTTAAAAGGCCGGCAACGTACTGGCGAGCCTTCTGGCAATGTATCCATGGGTATCACTTAACGTCAGGTGAGCCTCCTGCCCGCTTGGCTCCTATTACATATAAATAACATGCCTTCTATGGGACGGACATCGAGGTTTATGGAATTATGTATTCTACGATATACCGGACTCTAATTAACTAGATAGGTACATATTTCAATACCTGTGTATAAAATGATTACAAAAACGATTACGCTTATCGAGAAATTTTTAATTTTAGATAACAAGGAAATCACGAAGGTCATTTATGAAACATTTCCTTAGCGAGTGCTCATTCAGCTTTGTCACTCTTCTAATTTAAAAAATCTGCGTGCGTACAAAGTACACATTGTCTGAAGTGAAACTTCTTTGGCAAACTAATTTTTAAGTCTTGTTCATATTTATACAAATCTAAAACTTTAGATTTCCGAGACTTAGAAGGAGGGAAAAAGGAAGATATGTCAGGAATTTAATTGTCATTAAAATATTCAGTGTCGAAAATTAACACTAATAATAAAATAAAATAAATATTTCTACGATAATAAAAACACGTGGCATTTTAATTTACAATTCGTCATTTGAGATTTCAATAAATTATTTTGCATATAAAATACCATTATTTCATAAATTCTCTAGATTTATTAAGTTTATTTACAAGTGACCCGCCCCGCACGAGCTTCTGTTTACGCGTTAACTTCGAATAATAATAGATAGGTACACCAAATCATTTCTCATGAAGCGTTATAGATTGGTCTGACCACAATACTTTTTTTATAATACTAGCTGACCCGGCAACGTTGTTTAGCCATGTATATTATTTCTAGGAAACATTTTTTTTCGTTCAACAAAAATAACTATCTACTATAATAAAAAATAAGGGTTGATCGTAGAGGGGTGAAAATTAGGGGTTGAATGTATTTTTGTGTGCTGTATCATAACATAAAAAAATAAAAACAACAAAAAAAATTTGGGGTGGACATTTATCACTAAGGGGTTTGAAAGATAGTAGCCGATTCTCAGACTTACTGAATATGCATAAAAAATTTCGTAAGAGTCGGTGGAGCCGTTTCGGAGAAGTATGGGAACGAACATTGACACGAGAATTTGATATATTAGATAAATACGAGCCAATATTATACATTTTGCTCACACAGGCTTTCTGAGTCTAGTCGACAAGTTGAAAATGGAACAAAATAGAGATACTGCTCTTAAAATTATGTGCGATAGCTCATTTGAACCGGAATGACGCCTAGAAAAATGTGCTAAAAGCGTGTATTAGCACATAAAAAATTGCAAAAGTTATAGACCATTAAAGATGAAAAAAAATGGAATTTAGTTTTTGCCAATATTTAATAAACTATTAATATTTAAGAAATTTCAAATAAAGATTCTGAAAGAGGAGGAAATTTCCAATAAAAAACTCTCAGCTCCCGGAACTCTATCTCCATTATTTATAACTTTAATTTAACGCTGAAAATAGGTCTGTGCGTGACATTTTTAGGATTCGCGCGTGGCGTCAAAAGCGACTACGGCACATTAATTAATTTATTTAAGGTATTGAATATTTTTTTTAAATTTGAAAAAATTATGGTGTGTTCTGAACACTATAATTAATTTATTCCCGTTGGAAATTTTACTTAAAGTTAATTTTTCAACAAGTTAAATAATTGTTAACTAACGAAATTTTCTCGAACGACCGTCTTAATTGTAAGTGAAAAAAATGTTTTAATAATGGTCGTAAAAATATTTCGCTTCGTAGAGCCTTTCTTACATACATACTTAACAAGATCGTGCCATAAAAGTTAAAGAAATATTTATACTTTGTTTATAACAATTTTTTTACTTAAACAAAAACTTAAAAATCCAAGTAATGTTGTTAAAAAATTTTTTTTTCTAAATCATCATATTATCGTTTTTATATTAATACAAGATATTTATTGATTTGCAAAAAAAAATTTCCCGCCATTGTTGATAATTTTTTTTAAACAAATTGATTAAATCAATTGTTTTAAAAAAAAATTTCTAACTTTATTACATTACAAATATTATGATTGTTTAAAAAAAAAAATTCCTTAATAACATATTTTAATTGTTTATAATCGTTTTTTTATATTTCTATTGTTTAAATAATTAGTTAAGAAATTTTTTTTCTAAAAATCATAATTCACAATCCTCTATAAAGTAACAGAAAAAAATTTTTTTAATCAACAATTCTATTGTTTATTAACTTACCAATTTGTTATAAACAAATGTTCAACTTTTTTATTTTTTTCTAAAACTTCTAAAATTAACAAAAACAACCATATATAACAAAATATAGAAAAACATTTTTTTAAATTTTTTGATTATCATGAATATTACTTTTATTAAAAAAATTTTTTTTTTTTTATAGACTTTGTTATATATGTTCGTTTTTGTTAATTTTAGAAGTTTTAGAAAAAAATATAAAAAAGTTGAACATTTGTTTATAACAAATTGGTAAGTTAATAAACAATAGAATTGTTGATTAAAAAAAATTTTTTTCTGTTACTTTATAGAGGATTGTGAATTATGATTTTTAGAAAAAAAAATTTCTTAACTAATTATTTAAACAATAGAAATATAAAAAAACGATTATAAACAATTAAAATATGTTATTAAGGAATTTTTTTTTTAAACAATCATAATATTTGTAATGTAATAAAGTTGAGAAATTTTTTTTTAAAACAATTGATTTAATCAATTTGTTTAAAAAAATTATCAACAATGGCGGGAATTTTTTTTTTGCAAATCAATAAATATCTTGTATTAATATAAAAACGATAATATGATGATGTAGAAAAAAAAAATTTTTTAACAACATTACTTGGATTTTTAAGTTTTTGTTTAAGTAAAAAAATTGTTATAAACAAAGTATAAATATTTCTTTAACTTTTATGGCACGATCTTGTTAAGTATGTATGTAAGAAAGGCTCTACGAAGCGAAATATTTTTACGACCATTATTAAAACATTTTTTTCACTTACAATTAAGACGGTCGTTCGAGAAAATTTCGTTAGTTAACAATTATTTAACTTGTTGAAAAATTAACTTTAAGTAAAATTTCCAACGGGAATAAATTAATTATAGTGTTCAGAACACACCATAATTTTTTCAAATTTAAAAAAAATATTCAATACCTTAAATAAATTAATTAATGTGCCGTAGTCGCTTTTGACGCCACGCGCGAATCCTAAAAATGTCACGCACAGACCTATTTTCAGCGTTAAATTAAAGTTATAAATAATGGAGATAGAGTTCCGGGAGCTGAGAGTTTTTATTGGAAATTTCCTCCTCTTTCAGAATCTTTATTTGAAATTTCTTAAATATTAATAGTTTATTAAATATTGGCAAAAAACTAAATTCCATTTTTTTTCATCTTTAATGGTCTATAACTTTTGCAATTTTTTATGTGCTAATACACGCTTTTAGCACATTTTTCTAGGCGTCATTCCGGTTCGAATGAGCTATCGCACATAATTTTAAGAGCAGTATCTCTATTTTGTTCCATTTTCAACTTGTCGACTAGGCTTTCTGAGTTTTATAAGCGTGGTAATTTCCTAAATCGTCGGAGTTAAGCCCCGAGAGTATAGCCAGACGCAGGCACTCTCTTCAACAGATACATTGCATTCATTCGTCAACAAAAATCCCACGTAATCTAGTTTTTAATCCGCCCAAAAATATTTATTTCTAATAATTGTTCTTAAACCCTTACACAAGACTTCATTACTTACACTGCTAACTTTTGCTAATATTATTATTTTTTTCTACTAAGTATTATTATTGTTACAATCTTTTTTTTGCGACCGAGGCGCAAACTAGCTGCTGTGGTCTCTGGCTGAATGACCAGCGCTGTGGAAGAGTCTGCTCCTCAGCATAATGCTGAGACAGGGCCAATTACAACCACAGCATACACGCATTACACACACATATTGAAACGAGCCGTGTTCTTTACAAAAAATGTAATCTTTCATTTTTTTTATATTTTTTTTGATTACTGTTATTTTGTGTGTTTCTGTGTGTGTGTTTTGTTAGTAAGTAGTAACAAATGTTATGTCTATGTCTTTGGTGTTATTTGGTGATTATGTCAACAGTAATTATTTACTTTTTTACACATATTACCCACACATTGTCTATTTAAAAAAAATGAAAAGTTTATGCACTATTATTTTTGAGAGCTTTGATCACTTTTGCTGACAAGAGAAGGGGGGATAAATTGCAGTAAATCTGCTTACGTAATACTTGAAGGGGGCCGTTCAAGTTCAACCTTACTCTCCATAATATATTCTCTCTTTACAGCCACGTCATTAAATATTATATTATATACATTTATTTATTACGTATTTTTAATTCTAAACAAGCTCTGTTCTGACACGAACACGACATTAAATTTGGTGAAGTTGTTATGTGCGTATACATTTCGTCGATTTATCTAATATATATAATTCTCGTGTCGCGGTGTTTGTGGTTAAACTCCTTCGAAACGGCTCGACCGATTCTCATGAAATTTTGTGTGCATATTGGCTATGTCTGAGAATCGGACAACATATATTTTTCATCCCCCTAAATGGTAAGGGTAGTCCACCCCTAAATATTTTTTCTGTTTCTATTTTTTTATGATACAACATTAAAACATACATACAACCCCTAACTTTCACCCCTCTACGATCAACCTCTATTTTTATTATTATAAATGATATACATGGCAAAACGACGTTTGCCCGGTCAGCTAGTCTTATATAATATACTGCTTTATTCGCCAAAAAGCCTCGAAAAATGTTTAAAAATGTATGCGTCATTTCTATTAAATATAAGCTACCTTTAATTAAATTCAGTACCAGATTTAGTGTCATAAATTTGTTTTGCTTTGAACTAGTTCAGTACAACCGGAAAAATTTGCCGAAAATGCTGAGGAAGGAAGTTTTCCTAGTGAAAATATTGAGTAACAATGACTCTTATAGCAAGTCATTAAGTTATGATATCATTGTACTTAGTCATAAGCCAAATCCTACTGTAGCGTCAATTTTATCCCTGATGTGTAAACCATGGATTTTTCGATGTGAAGAATCCACGAGAATCACGCTTTTTGGACAGTCCAGTAACAGCAACGCTTTGACGTGTTTTTTTATTATCGATTTCAACAATTTCGTAGAAATAGCAAATGTGTGTGGCATTTATTTATATCGAAATCATACAATTATCAACATGTCGACATCGCGATTCTGTTATTAAAACTGTGGTCGATTAGAAAACAGAACACAAAAAACAGAATGTCAGTGTTTCAATACTGTATAATTATCGTTCCAATTTTTTAACTAAATAGCTGTTATAAAAGTTTTAATTAAAAAATTTCTTGATAAACGAAAAATGTAATTATTTCACGTAAGTAAAGAGTAGGTATGTTAAAACAACACTTTTATCCATATCTTAGGTATCGTTTGAATGTCATAAGAAAAGCTGCTTGTAATTTTTTTTATATCATGTAAAAAATTAAATTAATATAAATAGGGCAATTCTCTCTTGAATAACTATATTTTATTAAATGTAATTAATATACAGGTACGCTCGCATTTTATTCAATTTATTTTTTGATTATAAAGTTAATCTATGAAAAACAATAAAGAATTAGCTAATGACTTTCAAAAGACGTCAAACCTCAAAGACTTTAAAACTTACATCGCTCATATACGGTGTCCAATCCCGGGTCCCGGAATCATATTCCGGTGGAGGCCTTTTTTCTCTCAGTCTTGTTATGATTGTTGCATCTGAATCTTCATCCACGATCGTATGATCAAAATCAAACACTGCTAATTTCGCCATATTTAAATTTCGCGCTAAAGCACTGTACCGCAATGATGTAATAACCGCGACTGAAAAGTGGAACTCACTGAACGCCGCGCGGTAACCGATCCAGTTTAAATAATTCTCTCATTTTTGTGCAACATTTCCGCAACTTACCGCATGATTGTAAATAGCGAATATTTGCGAATTCCTAGACTTTTACATAGAAGCATCTTCAAAGTGCCACTTGCCAGTGACATTTTCCTTGACCTAGAGTTATTTGATATTGACACTTGACACTGACAGTGAACTTGAAAGTGCTTATATTTATTATTATGGATTTTTATATATGTTTTCAAGAGTAATTTCTATCTTTTATGAATTCTAAATAATAATTAAAGAACACTATTTCGTAAAATAGTATATATACTTTATAGTTTTGCTTTTACTTCAACTTGAAGGTCTTCCTGGTCTGTCAAGAAGATGTAAAATGTATATGCAATATGCATAGAGTCAGACATTGACAGTGAGTAGTGACAGAAAAGAAAAAAAAATCTGTATAACCTTACGTGCTTAAATTCCCAACTTTTTACTTTAGCAAATTAATTTAAGTACCAACTATGGCTTCGTTAAAAGTGTATTCAATAGGCCGGTTAGTAAAATGTGTAACAGATTCGACTCTGAAAAATTTAAGGACAAATTACTACAGGTAATTATTGCGCAACTGATATTCCAACCTCAAAGATAAGTAAGTTGTGTTTAATATAAATCACCGACAAAAAAAATACAAGATCGCAATAAATTGTGTATTTTTCAGTGGTTTTAAATATGTATAAGTGATACTTACAAGTTTATCTTCTATATGATGTGAAATAATTGTTGCATCAGCCCAGTTCAGTGAACTTTATCATTCCATTTAAGAATGTGTTCATGTTTTTATTCTAGAGGTTCTGTCCGCTGCTATAGCGTAGAAGAAAAAGCTGCAGAAGATCCTGAAAAACAGAATAAACAGTTGCCAAATACTGTTGAAGAATGCCATAAACTGATAGAAACTCTTACTACAGACCTTAATACTATCAAAGAACAATCTAAGGACTTTGAAGTAAGACTGAAAAAGCTATTAAATATCATAGACAGTAGTGATCTTTTTGTGCAAATGAAAAATAATTGACTCTCACATTCAGTTTCAATGTTTTCTTAAAATGTTGAAGTTTGATATCATTAGGGATTCCAAGTTTGTTGTTTACTATAAATAGTAAACTCTAGTAGAAGACACTGATCTTATACTAATTGATGCATAACACTTATCTGGTTAGATGTACTAATCAAAATTTCAAACTCACCTGAATCTATGTAGGGTCTATACCCTAGACTTAATATTATACAAAATATACAGTACATTTAGTTGTACTAATTATATTTTAATTACTTATATGAGCTATTCCTGATGTATGTGTATGAATCTCCAGGATAAATACAAGAGATCACTTGCCGACTGCGAGAATGTAAGACGCAGAATGATGAAGCAAGTGGAAGATGCTAAGTCATTTGCGATACAGAGTTTCTGTAAGGACTTACTTGATGTGAGTGATTTTTATTTTTAATAATGTTTATAAACCAAGTTATCTATCTAATAATGAAGAAAAATACTTAAAATTTCAGGTGGCAGACACCCTCTCAGCGGCAGCAGAGAGTGTACCAGAAGGTGCTGAGGCTGGTGCAGGAGCTGCATTAAGATCGCTGGCAGATGGAGTCAAGCTTACGAGAGCACAGCTTTCACAGGTATTTCATCTTTTTTAAAGCTATCAACAAAAACTTGATCATCAAACAGACCGGTGGAGACTTTCTTGCTAGTTCTATAATCTTGATTTAAAAACTAGCAGTACATACAAACTCATTTATTTTTAAGAGACCTTCGATTTGAGGTAGATTTGCAAATTATTTCACATTCATATTTACTACACTTAAATTATTTAAGATTGGTTATAATATTTCTAAATATCAAATTAATAAAATTACGGATAAAAATAATAAATATTAATTTGTATTTAAATCAATATTTTCAGTAGTTACAAGATGTTATACCTCAGTTAGGGATTCTTTTAGGTTTTCATGTTATAAAAACTGATGATTTAACATATGATTCATATTTTTTCAGGTTTTTGCCCGACATGGGCTTGTAGCTGTATCGCCTCTTAAAGAAAAATTTGACCCTAACTTACATGAAGCACTCTTCCAACAGGTAATAAATAATATTTTTTATTTAATATTTCTTTCTTTAAGAACCAAAGTTAGAAAAGAGTGCGAGAACTTTTCATACCACTCTTTCTTCAAAATTCTTTGAAAAATCCATTATTCTCTAGTGTCTAGACTTAGTTATGGGGCATTGATCTAGGGAACTAGTTATTTATTATAGAAAATGAGCTTCAGTCTGTTTTTAGAAAGAAATAACTAATATTATTATTATATTTTGACTTTTTTTTTTAATAATTAAGGATGATTTCTAAATTCTTGAAAATTATTATTATTTATTTAAGCTTAAACTTACATTAGTTGTTAGTAAGTCGGATTGTTTTTTTTATATAGAAAAGTAGATTTTGGTGATATATTATGCCTTCTGTGCTTCACTTATTGATTATCTGGACTTATACATGCCCAATATGTAGTAACGGTTTTTTCAACGTAAGAGCTAGTGTTGATATAAATCTTCATTGGTGAACAGACGGGGTTCCAATGCCCTATACTGTTCTCTGGCTGGATATTCACATGATGTTAAATGTATTTCAGGAAGTGGAAGGCGCAGAAGCTGGCACAGTAGTGACTGTGAGCAAAGTTGGTTACAAATTACACGAGCGATGCGTGAGACCCGCATTGGTTGGTGTAGCCAAGTGATGTTTTATAGGGACTCATACTGGGACCACACTCCTTTATTCTATTCATCAATGACACAAACCAAGAAAAGACAAAAATGACCCGATTAGAAAACGTTTCTGGTAATATAATGCAAATTATTACAAACTGAGGGCTTGTGGATAGAAAATTTATTTATTTAAGAATTTATTTAAACACTCCACAATGATCTAATCACATCAAAGTGTTTCCAATAAAATACCTGATAATTAGTTTCCGGCTAAATTGTCTCCCCTAGACTTTGACTTTGAAATGGCATGATTAAAAATGTTATCCTCCCATTGCTAAATTTATATATTTTTTTAAATTTAAGTCATGGAAGAGTCGGTAAACATCTCTAAATTGCACAAAAGTCGAAAAATCTTTTCTTAACCCAAGTTTGTAACAATATGTATACATTAACACCTCATTTATAGTCTTGCATTTTAATAATTTTTCATTATGCTTCCTGCAATGCTTTTTTATTTTATAAAATAACCATAGACAATTTTTTCCCACTTTAAAATGTGAGAACTGATATAATTACAGACACAAATGTACACATTTTATAAATTTTTGTTTGTATTTTATAAGGCTGGTGTACTCGAGGGTTCCACAATGTGGCTTTTAAAGGCGATGCTCATGCATTTAAACTAAGGTTTAGTTGGGTAACTGAAATATATATACTAAATAGCAAATTCCAATATTTAAGGGGTATGCAACGGACTAAGTTTATACTTCAAACTCAAAATAACTTTATTCATATAGGTAAACAAGTACACTTATGAACGTCAACAGAAAATGTTAAATTGATTCTAAATTTACATTTACTACCAGTTTACAAGTCAAGGGCGTAGAGCCAGAAGAAACTCTCCGCCACTCTTTAATCGCCAAGTTTTGAGTCAAACAAATTGTTTGAACTGGACCAAATCATTTAAATAATCGTCAAATTTATAAAAAGCTTTATTGATTCATTTACTTAAATATAATAATGAAACTTTAAATTTAATAATTAGCGTGCCTAGAAAGACTTAATCATTCGAGATTATTGTAACATGAATCATTATATAGAGTACTCAATGTACCCTGTCAAGCTTCGCAGTGGCACATTGTGATTGAATCGTTGAGAAATGAGAAACAAAACAAAGAATACATTTCATATAAGTATAATATTGCAATGCTTGTGAAAAAAAAATTAAAACAATCCTTGATGCGGATTATATGTCATGCTAAAATTTCAGCTTGATTGGTGCAGAACTTTTTGAGTTTTTGAAGCGTCTTAAGTTTATGAACAGATCATTTCTTCAGTTACCCAACTACACTATAGGGATTATTTGTAAAATAGTTTTAGAAGAAAAAGTCTAGTTTATTTTGTATTCCAAATGTAGTGTAGATGTAGATTCGGTGTAAAAATGAATGGATGTATTGTTGAATAAAATTTTGTTATTAAACTTGTTTTCTTAACCGGACAGGCCATCTCAAAGATGGTCTTAGGAAATTCTTAAGAATTAATAAACACTACAGCTTCAGAGAGAGTAATGTATTACTGTCCGAGTCAATGAGTCTGTATTCAGAATTATAGTTTTTTGTCAAAATTCTCGAAATCTGGTTTCTATAGTTTTTGCTATTAGGAAGCGTTCAAGTATTATGTAACGATTTTAGGGGGGGAGTCCTCTTGTAAAACGTTACGATGCAGGGCGGGGATTGCATTACGCGTTATTGTTAATATTAATAATACATAATGGTAGCTCTTAGGTATAAAGAGTCACTGGTTGGTCACGATACGGTTTGCTATTTGGTACAGAAAAACGGCGCATTACATGGGGGGGGTTTCGAGAATAGCCAAAAATTGCGTGACGTAATACTTGTACGCTCCCTTACAGATAAAAAAATTATATAATGGGGCAAATGGGCAGGAGGCTCGCAAGTGCGTTGCCGGCCCTTTAAATTTTAGTTCAAATGTAGTTTTTTTTAAAATAAAATAAGCACAAAATTTTGAACAAACAGAGTCTGGCTAATGAAAGAAGATAATTGAATAACTATTACTCATACAATTACTCATTTTTATTTCTATTATATATTTTTTCCGAATAGTTAACAGGTATAATAGCCTAAACTTTAGATTTTTTGGATTCTGATTCTGATTATTCCTGATAAAGTTGTGTTTTTATAATAGATATAGTTTTAGTTTTCCATGCAATGCTAGTCATTTTAAGTATCAATAGTAAAAGACTAAATACGTATAGTATTTAATTTCATAGAAATACAGTTACTATCAATGTAAATAAAATCAAGTAAGTTTAATCCGCAAAATATATCTAACTTTTAGGGACCATACTAATTTTTTTTGAATTTTCCACGCTTTTTCGTTATCTTCTTTCATTAGCCAGACTCTATTATTGTTAAATCATTATCTGTATTTCTAATTACATGTTTGACTGTTTGATGGGGCCAGATTTGCAGCTTAGTTTAGCTCACGTCGCTTTCCATCACTTGGCATAGAGTTTGAATTCGAATGTCTTTGAAAACAAATTTTTCAACGAGTTGCATTTTGGACCTCTTCTGGCATTACATCCAGAAATATTTTCATACATTCTAGTAAACCAATTTCAACATCTCTTTCCCCAATATAAACAACTCTATAACACGCTTATTTGTTTTGAGAGCTTCCCTCAGTTTGTGAAATTGATCTTAGGAAGTAGGTACGGCATGGAATTGTAAAATTCTGGGCTGGATAGTCCATTGAGGAAGGCTAGGACAGAATTAACGCGTTTGACCGCACGGCGCAGCTACTGATGTACATACTCCTACATGGTAGCTAATATACTTTAATGTTGAATCAAAGACAATACAATAATTTATTGTCTATATATATATATGTATTATTTATTTATTGTCTACTATATATAGTCGACGCATTGAAAACGAAGTCTTAAATGCGTCTTAGTTTACTAGAATAGTCAATACGCATAATGTTTATACTCGGAACAAACGCAGTCTGCAATTTCCTTTAATTACAAGACTATCTAAAGGGAGTATTTCTTTTTTGGGAAAAGGGATACTCTTCTTCAATAAAATCCCAGAGGCTCTTTTATCTCTGCCTTTTAATAAATTTAAGAAATGTATTAAAGAAAAGCTGTGTAAAGAGGTTTACTATAAAGTTTACGATTGTCTAGTTGATAAAAGGGCCTGGGACTAGCGCTAGACAGGCTACTTCTAATTAATTTGCGATATTTGTTTTAAAATAAGTGTTGTTTGATGGTTTGCTATGGGCAGCTGGTTCCACATAGTGGATGCGCGGTAAAAACTTCGAGAAAATTTGCGAGTGGCGCTTTAAGCTTTAGCTATATCTAAATTAACAGCTAGCCTCTGCCCAGTCTATGTGTAAGGTATATTAATTTGCAATATTTGTTTTAAAATAAGTGTTGTTTGATGATTTTTTATTTTAAAAGAGTACCGAGAGTTTTTTACGCCGGCTTTTTCTCTTGGCCTACACCCTCTGTCTTCTTTGCCGATGAGTAGGGATGCCTACAAATTTAAATTTAATGACGTGGAATAAATGATAAGTACCTGTATCTTATGTTCTATGATAAAGATATTTTTTTAAATATTTTATACGGTGGATAAACCAAAACCTGACAAGCATAATATGATTCCTGAATGATAGGTACATTGTATTTTACCGACTGTCAAAAGTTATTTTTTAGGATCCATATAAATAAAACTTCAGAATGAAGCTTTGGAAGCTTTGACTATTTATTATTGATTTATATTTATTGAAGTCTCACAGAATCACTTTGCATTATTATATTTGACATCTTCTGTTTAGATATCTCCTTAATTTTATATAAAACTATACGAGCTTATATGATAATTTAAAAAATCAACTTCTTGTTCTCACTTTCTTCTTTATACTATGGCCAGACGACACTCTCTATCCAGGGCACATATTCAGCAACTCTAGTATAAATCCCCGGTTGGCCTATGACTCCACAGGCTCGGCCAAAAGACGTTATCCCAATTACAGTGTACATACAGCTGATCTGCCGGTTCTTTAATTGAAGAGGCCCTCCACTGTCACCCTGTAGTCAAATATAGTACATAGTTAAAATATTTTTATTGAACTATAGTGTAAAGTCTTTATTTAAGGAAAAACTTTTTAACCGGATTAAAGTTATGTATTATTATAAATTTACAATTATTTAACATAATTTTAAATTTATCCGACGTTTCGCGTGCTTTATAGCGTGCGTGGTCACGGTGATTATGTTAAATAATTGTAAATTTATAATAATACATAACTTTAATCCGGTTAAAAAGTTTTTTCTTTAAATGTGTAAAGGTTATGTTAATCAAAGAAAATACTAAGTCTTTATTTATATTACGAATAACAAGGGACTGTGCATTTCTTTACGTTATAGAGAGGTTTCGTTAAAGGGAGCGAACAGAGAATTTTTTTTTAACCAATTATAATAATTTCTAATTTTATTACTATCAATAGGTAAATTATTCTAAACACATATTCTGTTAAATTTGCCTTTATGTTTTGCTATGACTGGCAATGTAATCTAAGAATAATGGCACACGTGTTAATGCAATGAACAATAACAAAGGCGAAAAGGCTATTGATGACCTCAGGTGTTTTTCCTAAAATTTCGGAGCCTCAAAAAGTTACTTTTGTAAGCTTATAAAAACAATAACACTTAAGTATGTTGTTGATGCCTAAATATGAAATATTTCTTCGTAATAGAGAATTGCTGTTACGTTATAAAGAGTGAATGAATGTTTGTGTTAAACCAAACAGGTTTAACTATTTTGTTCCATTATTACTAAACGCACCATCGTCACCTACCTATTATATATATAAATTATTGTAATTGTTTTTTTTAATAACGAATAAAAATGCTCGGTTGCTTGAAATTCGTTATAAAGAGTTTACACTGTACTTAGATAAGAGGGTACTAAGCCATTAATAGTTAGAATGTCATTCTACAATTTTATAAAATCACATTTATTATATTTAATAGAAGTGCTTCAACTAGTAAACTTAAACGCTAAATGCTTTTGGTTCTACAAAATAAATTAAATGAAATCCTCTTTTTACTTCTCTACTAAAAACTATGCATTGACACTTAATTAATGAACTTTTAGCAGCTGTTTAAATAGCAGCACGAAGCCGGCAGACCACTTATCATATCCACCTAAAATCAGAACTAAATACGGTTGTAAAAACATAATATACTTCGACGCAAGCGTACAATGAGCGTAACGGGACAATTAATCATGTCACGTCAAAAATATAATCTATTTCGGAGCGAGTCTTTACAATTGCTTTCCTACTGGGATACGGGAAATAGGAGCAGTGGACCCATTTTAAATAAACCGCGTGTGTCACTGCATCTATCCAATTTATTCATTCAGGTAACATGATGTACACTTATGAACGTCAATAAAGAAATACATAATAAATGCTTCTAATATTACTGTCAGTTCTAAAATCAAGAGCGTAGAACGGAAGGGAAGAACTGGCCATAAACCATACCTCTCCACCATAAACTCTCCACCACTCTTTTTAATCGCCAAATTTTTTGTTTTACACGATGTTTGTAAGGAGCTGCAACCATTATACCATGTTCCACGTGATATCATAAGTAATTAATAATAATAAAAAAACTAAAAACAAAGATTTGTCCTCCATCAGCAGTAGGCATGGTGAAATAGTATGACGCACTTACATTCTCGTCGGAACAACACATCACTGCATACACGAATTCAAGTCCGACCAGTCACCACAAGTAGCACCCGTTTACGAGTATGACGCATGGCTAGCCATCGGCCCCCTCGCCATATTTTAGCGAGAGAGATGATGTAAATCCTGTCTCGATAAATCTTGGTAAAAAGTAAAATTCAATACCTGACAGGTGTCTTTCGACTTTTCTTTGTCCCCATAACAAATTTGGGTTCGCGGGTCGAAGCCACGCTGCATGAGTCGATCTGGGCCGAACATCTTTGAACACTCGTCCGTCGAAAACCTATGCAGGATCACCTTAAATCATCACACAGTTTTAGCTATATTTATTATGTATAATATTTTTTTTATGTAATAGGAGGCAAACGGGCACGAGGCTCATCCGATGTTAAGTGATACCGCCGCCCATGGACACTGACACTGCCTCACGGCTCGCAAGTGCGTTGCCGGCCCTTAAATGTTCACTGTGGAGCGATTCGGCGACAATGCGTTATACATGGCTGAAATTATACACCAAACCGTTTGGTTTGGTGTTGCATTAAATGTATTAAGGCAATTTGTGGAGCAAACCGTCTTGAGTGTCCATGGGCGGCGTTATCACTGAACGTCAGATGAGCCTCCTGCCCGTTTGCCTCCTATTAAGTACATAAAAAATAAGTGTTGCAGGCTTTTGATAGAACCTAAGTTACATTAAATACCTTTTGCAGTACATCAGATGAGACCCCTCTGTTCTCGGTGGCTCCCCATCCAGTCGCAAGAGACTTCTCATAATCAGCTGGTGCACCGATGTCTAGACAGGCCGGAACAGCCGATTGGCCAAGAGCTATCCTGGTAAAAGGTTAACGAACAGCTCATGATAAAAACATAAAATTCTCTAAAAATAATAATTATTAGCGAATATCATAAGATTGTTAGGCTGATGGACCGCCGAAGCAAGCATGGAGAGACCACAAAAGCGATAGGCTGAGTTTCTGGGGAGATATGGATGGAGGAAGCTAAGAACAGATTCAAATGTTCAGTTCAGGAGGAGGCTTTTAGTGGTCAATACTGCAGAGCACAAAGAAACGGAAATAGGTAACAATAACTAACTTAGAATAAAAGTATAAGTATAAGTATAATCAAACTTTGATTTGATATATTATTTCTAACAGTATGGAATTAAATTATTATTTATTATACGATAGGAAGTCTTTAGAGAAAGTATTGTACTAAGCTGTAGATGAATAAAAAATATTATATCAATTTCTATTTAGAATGTAAACAGAAGTAAAGGATTTTTTTAGGTTACTTATTAATTTTAAAAAAGGTTACCATTCATCTGTATGTACTCGTGATATTATTGGTAACGAGTATAAGCAACACATTTCCAACACTAAATTCATTAAATTTGTTTTTGTATTTGAAGTCAGTTTAATTACCTATTCAAAAATATTTTCGCATCTGCTAAGTGATCGTTTTCTATAATGGAACAGATTATAAATAGATTTGGGAGCGTTCGAGTTTCAAAGTAATAAAAGTGTCGAAAATGAATACAATATAAAATTAAATTTTTTAAATTTATATTAAATTTATTTCTTCGATAATAAGAACACGTGGCATTTGAATTTACAATACGTCATTTGAGATTTTAATAAATTATTTTGCATAAAATATAAAATACTCTATACGACATTTTAATTTTAAAAATAGAATTTCGATAAGGTAATTCGCCCTTCTCACTTCTCTCAATCGGTCTCAATCGCTCTCTCCCTTTTCTTCGACAAAAACGCTGCATATTTTCGTGACGTTTTCGTAAAAGTTTACCCTCATGCGCCTAAAGAAGTATCACTTCAAGAATGATTATTATACATATACTGCTCAAAACAATTAGCGGAACAAGATTTTTCTCCTTTCTATTGCTTAAACTAAAATTAGATTTAAATTAACTTGTACGCTATTTTTTACCTTGTTAATTTGTTAATTACTACAATTAATAAAAAAATTCAGTTTGTATTTTTTTTATTAAAAAAAAATTAAAATGTGCATTGTAGACGAAAAACTAATTGGTGATAAAAAAGGTCCATCAAAGAAATATTCTTATATCGTTTGAATATTCGTCTTTAGTGACTTTCAGTAACGTGTGTGGCCTCCATGAGCCCTAATCACGGCTTGACAACGACGCGGCATGCTTCGTATGATCCTCCGAATATCTTCTTGTGGAATTCGCTCCCATTCTTCAATCAACGCTTCAGTGAGCTGCTGCAGTGTTTGAGGTGCAATCGGACGCTTCCGGATGCGCCTGTCAAGCAAGTCCCAAATGTGTTCAATTGGATTTAGGTCAGGGCTCATGGAAGGCCACTCCATTACACGGATTTCCTGCTGTCGTAAGTAATCTGACGTGATGGCTGCAGTATGCGGCCTGGCATTATCTTGCATTAAAAGAAAATATGCTGCGGGACAAACATGATCTTCGAGCACATTTTCAATGTAAGTTTGAGCACACAAGCGCCCGGGAACAACGACGAGATCTGTGCGCTCGTCCAAAGTTTAAGCAATAGAAAGGAGAAAAATCTTGTTCCGCTAATTGTTTTGAGCAGTATATATGCATTGTAAACTTACGGTCTGTCCGTCTCAAGCAAGGCGATATCGTTGTAACGTCTCGGCGGGTCGTAATTCGGGTGTTTGATGATACGTTGAATCCCGTATAAGTTGCTCTTGTCAATTCGATCTGTCCTCTTTAAAACGCTGAGCAAAGCGTATTTTACTGGACCGCTGAAAACATGTATTAATGATTTCAAAGACAACTTTGTAATATGTGATAGCGTTGTTTTGACGAATATTTTTTTCTTACTATAAAAAAAATCAGTGGCACTACAACCTCTTTAGGTCAAGGCCTCGCATTTATGTTAGCTGTAGGATTACGAAATAAAAAAAAATGGTGCGTGTACTTATGTAGGTACGCGCGTAAGAAGTTATACTTCTTTGGCTTTTTTTTATTTTTTTTAAATATTAAGCAATTAATAATAAATATTTAGCGTCAATAATTTAACAATATTTAATATTTAGTATATTATTCAATTATTAATTAATAATAATTATTATTTTATTATATTATTCATTCAATTTAATAACTAGGTATGTTTCATAAACTTTTAACTAAGTAACAATAGGTCTTTGTGAAAAAGCATTGCTAAATTTCTTTGAAAAAATAATTAAAACTCCTTTATTTGTTTAAAACAAATGTCATTATGGTCATTCAAAATTCTTGGCATAGCTGCTAACGTCACTCATATTATATTTCTTTTTACTTGTAGATTGTCTTATTCCCATGTCGCTCGCGCACGCTCGGCGCCCATACTGATAATTTTGTGTCACGGTGCGCGCGCATCGTAAAATTTCACTCTCAGATTTTTCATAACGCGCCTAAAGAAGTATAACTTCAATAAATAAACCTAAGAAAGCCTGAGTGAGCTCTGCACTTGGCTCGTAGTTCCAATTTACAATACATAATTATAGTTGGCCATGAAGTATGAATTATTGAAGTTGTTGAAATATTTCAACACTAAAAGATAACCACAGAGTAAAACTAGCAAATTGCCAAAAGGCCATGGAAAGAATCATGACGGGAATCAGAATAAGACAATCTACAAGTAAAAAGAAATAGAATATGCGTGACGTTAGCAGCTATGCCAAGAATTTTGAATGACCATAATGACATTTATTTACCTTTTAAACAATTAAAGGAGTTTTAATTATTTTTTCAAAGAAATTTAGCAATGCTTTTTCACAAAGACCTATTGTTACTTAGTTAAAAGTTTATGAAACATACCTAGTTATTAAATTGAATTAATAATATAATAAAATAATAATAATAATTGTTATTAATATTAATTAATAATTGAATAATATACTAAATATTAAATATTATTAAATTGTTTACGTAAAATATTAATTATATTTTAAAAAAATAAAGTAAGCCAAAGAAGTTTAACTTCTTACGCGCGTACATAAGTACACGCACCCTTTTTTTTAGTTTATCTTTTATGATAATAGAAAATTGGACTCACTTGTCACGACTGTAGGTGCAGTGTCCCGCTGTGAGGATAAATCGCTCACTCAAAAGTGTGCCACCACAGTCCCAGTGAGCCGTGTCCGGAGTGTCGCCAAAGCCTAGAAGAACCTACAAATATTTCTTTATAAGCTACCATTACAGATTACTACACTGTGGTAACATTTATATCACTTACAAAACAATATAAACACATAAAACAACATTAGACTTTTCAATTAAAGTCAAATTTTTGTCGCAGCTATAAGATACATCTACTACTCAACAAAAATCCCACGAAATCTTGTTTTTAATCCACCCAAAAAAAAAATATTCTAATTTTTAACTTTTAGTTTTATTTAATTTACTACACACCTTTACACACGACTTCATTACTTCCACTGCTAACTTTTACTAATAATATTATTTTCTACTAAGTATTATTACATTATTTTCTTTTTTTGCGACTGAGGCGCAAAGTAGCTGCTATGGTCTCTGGCAGAATGACCAACGCTGTGGAACATTCTGCTCCTCAGCATAATGCTGAGCCAGGGCCAATTACAACCACAGCACACACGCATTACACACTTGAAACGAACCTAAACGATATTCTGATATCTCTCATACTAATACTGAGTAGAAAAAATAATAATAATATTAGTAAAAGTTAGCAGTAAAACTAATGAAGTCTTGTGTAGAAGTATATAGTAATTTTTTTTTTTTTTTGTATATTCTCCATCTGCAATCAGTGCTTTCACTTTTAGCAAATATGTTGGATGCTTATCTCGTTCGGAGTGTGTCATCCAGTGAGAACATCTACTCATAATTCTTCACATTATAGAATGTCTTTTCGCTTAAGGCGTTTAACATAGCTCTGCATCGTGAGCTGTCGTGCAAGGGCATTGGGGTGGGCTGCTAGCCGTTCCCTGTATCTGGTCTTGATATTAGTTATTTCTTCTCTCACTGTGAGCATTCCCAGGTGTTCGTGGATCTCAGCATTAGTCACATACCAGGGGACATTACTGATAGTCCGGAGAATAATGTTCTGCATTTTTTGTATGCGCATGATGGAGGAGTTACAAGCACTACCCCATAGTTGAAGGCCGTACATCCATACAGGTTTCAGGATCGACTTGTACACTAGTAGTTTATTGTCTACAGACAGTTTGCTGTTTCGGCCTAGCAACCACAGGTAGCTTTTATATCTAATATTCAGTTCATCTCGCTTCTTTTTGATGTGATCATTCCATGTCATACGCCTATCAAGATGAAGACCAAGGTATCTGACACAATTCCGGTGAGGAAGGGTGGTATTTTCTAGCTTCACTGAGGGGCAATTGCCTTTGCATAGGGTGTAGGTAACCTGTACCGATTTCGATGTACTAGTTTTGATCCGCCAGTTTTGAAGCCATTTAGTTGTATCATCTAGGCCTTTCTGTAGAATTTTTGAGGCTATTACTGGGTCCTTGTGACTTGCCAGGATAGCGGTATCGTCTGCGAACGTGGCTGTAGTTATGGTACTTGAACAAGGCAGGTCAGCTGTGAATATAGTGTAGAGTACCGGACCCAACACTGACCCCTGTGGTACGCCAGCTTTTATTTCAAAGAAATCTGATGTTGTTTCTCCTTCTTTGACCTGGAATAATCTTCCCGAGAGATATGAATGAAATATCAAAAAGTAGCAGTGTGGAAGATAACTTTTTATTTTACATAGCAGGCCCTTGTGCCAGACTCTATCAAAGGCCTGTTGTATATCCAGGAACACTGCAGCACAGTATTCTTTTTCTTCCAGTGTCTTTCTTATCTTGTCGCAGACTCTATGAACCTGTTCCACTGTTACGGCTTTTCGGGGCAGTTGTGTAATTATTTCTTTGGTTATAAGGTCGAAGCCCGGTGCTTTTCTATCCTTTAGTTCCCTTATAACTCTCCAAACTTCCCGTACTGACACAGGTTTTGGTGGTAGATCCATTTGAAGGTCTTGGTTTAGTGTTGTGTCCACTTGGGCATCAAACTTATCGTCTACGGGATCATTTGGGCAGAATACTTTTGACAGGTGTTTAGCAAATAGGTCTGCTTTTTGCTGTGGTTTTCTCACCCATCCTTCAGCACACTTTAAGGGTGGTTTAGCAGCTTGTGGTCTGTCGAAACTTTTGGTTATTTTCCAGAGCGAGTAGTTTGTAGACTCTGTAGCAGTTAGGCTTTCTAGCTTTGCTTGGAATGAGTTATCATGCCAATTTTGCAATAGTGACTTGAGATCTTCTGCAGCTCTGTTAAAGTTGGTTTTGTCCACAGTAAGCCTACTTAGGTGCCAAATTCTTCGACGTCGTCTCTTCTCAAGGACAGCCTTTTTTATTTCTAGTGGATAGTTGTTTACTCCACTATTGTTGGGGGTCTGAATTTCAGGAGTACTTATCCAGCATGCTTCCTGTATTAACAGCGTTATGTATTTAGCTGCTTCATCTACATCTTCGGGTGTTTTAAGGGCCATTTTCATATTTATTGATTCCTCAATGTGCTCACGGAATGTGTTCCAGTCTGTGCGTTTATTACATAACCTTATTGATCTTGATATTTCTATTAGGTTAGTACTAATGGTCAGGAGCACCGGGGTGTGATCTGTAGAGCTGTCATAACAAGACTCAGGTTTCATGTATAACTTCGTTAATCCTTTAGTAATAAAGAAGTCTATGAGATCAGGCACCTTCTTGGCATCAGTAGGCCAGTTAGTGGGTTCTCCTGTGGATACGGTGCTTGAGTTGTTTTTAGTTATGCTCAGTTTTAGCTGTTTGCCTCTAGTATTCGTCAATCTTGAGCCCCAGGAAGTATGTTTGGCATTCCAATCTCCACCTACAATATAGCGGTGTCCCAGAGTCTTAAAGAAATCGGAGTACATTGACTCCGTCATGTTGTGCTTAGGTGGGCAGTATACTGCTGTCACATTGATGTCTCCTGTTTTGTCATGAACAGTTATAGTGGTTGCTTGGATAGGCTCCGTTTCATAATTAGGCATTTGATGATGTTTGATTGACTTTTTTACAATAATGGCTGATCTCGCGTGACTGGTACCGTCAGGGTGGTTTGTAATGTAGCAGTGGTAGTCTTGAAACCTTACTATAGAATTAGCCTTACAGTGAGCCTCGGAAATAAGGAGAATGTCCAACTTATGTTGGGACATGAACAGGTTAACTTCATGGTTGTTGGTGGCAAGACCATTGATGTTCCAGGTCGCAATCCGTAGTGTTGTCATTTTGTCAGTTTGTCAGTTTGTCGACGAGTTTGGTTATGAGGCACACGAGGGTGCTCATTTGTTGTAGGATGATGTCAAACTTTTCTGTCTGTTTTATAATAATTTGTTCTAGGGTCGCGTTTATTTGTCCTGGGATGTGAGTATTATCATAATTGTTCTGGAATGTGTTGTTTATTTGGTCTGGTTTTACGGCTTTAGCATAACTTAATCTCTTTTCTTGTCTCTTGGGTTCTGTACTAGTATTCAGTTCAGTCTTTTTAGGTGTTTTAGATGCTGTTTTAGTAGTTGGTATAGGAATATTGATTGGATTTTTTTGTTTTCTTGCTTGAATTTCTTTATAGACCTCACATCCCTTGTAATTAGCTGGATGTGGTCCATTACACAAGGCACAGAGTGCTGGAGTGCTCCGGTCTCGTTTTTGACATTCTGATGTCTTGTGTGATTGCCCACATTTCACACACCTGTATGGTCTCATACAATAGTTCTTGGTATGACCATACTGTTGGCATCTCTGGCATTGAACTAGTGTTTTATTTTTTTTGGTTCTTCTATGGTGACGCTTTGGTGGTAGATATATTTTAGGTCTTTAATAGCCTTATTGTGGGGACCACTAACTAGATAAACAAAGAATGTAGATGTTGGATTCTTGTTTGGCCCGTACCTTGCATTTATTATCTCTCCAGTGACTATGTTTCCTGTTGCCTCTATGTCTTCTTTAATAATATCTACTGGTGTCGTCGGATGGAGGTTTTTTATTACAATCCGGAAACATCTATTGTCCTTTCTGTTGAAAGTGTTATCAAGCCTTTTTCCCTAACCAGGGAGATAAGTATTTTGTATACATCAATATCTGCAGTACTAATCCTAAGTTGAGTTTTATTTATGATCTTGTATGTAAATTGATCTTTGTTGACTGCTGTTTCTAAGAGATTAGTTAGTTCTTTTAGGTCTTCAATTCCATAGAGAATGATTGGAGGTGGTTTGCTTTCTTTAATTGGTTTATCTGTTTCATCAGTTAAATCAATGGGCAGACCGTCATAGCGATTTGATATTTTGGTCGTATCTACAGGAGGGCTGGTAGATAACTTTCGTTTTTATTCCTATTACTAGGCACTTTCTGCCATGCTGGAGGATGTGGTGAATCTGCAGATGCCAGGGGTACATCTGTTGGTTTCATTTCTTCGACACTTGATTGTGTTGGACAGCTTCCAATTGATGCAGATCTAGGTCTTTGTATAAATAAGCTAGGATGGAATGCTTGTTGTACAAGTACTTTTCGGCCAGTGGTATTCTCCAACACTGGAGCCTGGTTTCCCACACCAGTGGATTGTTCTTCCGAAGAAGTTGAAGATTTATTGTTTATTTTATTTAATTGTTCACTCATATTGTTCCCACGAGAAGGGTCGATCTAAAAGGTCGCAGGCGAGGTGACGCCCATTCTCCCTGAAGGCGATACTCATGATGTTTGCCATGTCCATCATGGTTGGCGCTAGTAGCTGAGCTGCCCCCCAGCCATTCATCCCTTCGGCGCGATCCACACCTTGAGATTAGGGGTGATTTATTATTGAGGCTTTCTTCCTCTGGTCCCGGACAATGAAGTCAAGGACCCCGGCCTCGTGGTACAAGTCCACAAGGTAACGGGTGTTAAAAGGCATTTCCTCCTTCCAACTCGGATGAACTGGTTAGGCCCATTTGGTCAGGATATTTAACTGCCGCCCGAGACTCGGCGTTGTTGTTCTTTTAGCACCACCCAGGGGGCACGTGTGAGGTAGTGGCTAGGTAGTTCTCAGGGACGTGAACAACAGGACCCCCCGAACAACAGGACCCCCCAACAACAGGACCCCCCAATATCTTTATATAGTAAATAAAGATATTTAAATTAATTAATGTCATAGATATCTATTTAAATAAATCAGTGGCGTTACCATTTTAGGTCTGTGCCTCTATTTCTGTATCTGTTTCATGATCATTTGTCAATTTAATAGGCAAGTTGGTGATCAGCCTCCTGTGCCTGACACACGCCGTCCACAATTTGGGTCTAAGGCAAGCCGGTTTCCTAACGATGTTTTCCTCCTTGCGAGCAAATATTAAATACGCACATAGAAAGTAAGTCCATTTGTGCCAGCCCGAGATCGTCAAATCGAGAAAGTCACAGCCGGAGATCGAACCTACGACCTCAGGGATGAGAGTCTAGTAGTTCTTAAAGAGATTCAATACTTAAGTGTGTGTGAATAAGTATGTAATGTTTGCTCAACGCACACAATGAAAGCTCTCAAAAGGAGTAATATTCCAGTTTTTGTAGCATTTACCATTTATATACGATATTTAATATAGCCTCGATAATTCCAATAATATATTCGATCAGTTCCTGAGATTAACACGTATAAATAAACTGAAGTCTGAAATAATGTAAAAACGTGTGGGCATGGTCCGCCAAGCATCCGCGATTAATATATAAATACATAATTATGTAGGAATAAAGAAAATAATAGAAGCATATAATTAAGACTGCAAGGTTGCTCAAACAACTCGGCTTATTGTAAAATAAGTTGACACTATGGTTGATAGAAAAATGATGTTTTGTATATTTATTAGTAAGTAAACAAATGGATCACTTATGTATATGTTAAGATAAATAGAGAATGATGAAGGTACCATATGAGGAAATTCGTCTTCTCCAGCCTGAACTCCTCCCACGATTAAATCAGTCACGTGATGTCTGCATTTGCTGACTCTTGCCATTTCGCCAGTCAGCGCCACCCCGCGTTCGCAGGGGTAAACTAATTTTTGCTGGTATTCTATACATTCTGAAAAGAAAGACAATGAATAAAATTTAGCTCTTTTCTTGACAGTCATCAGTAGTCGTTATTTAATTAAATGCAGCTGATATGCAATCAATCTTTTCCAAATAAAATTTTGTAGTAGAGACTCTTGGGCCGTAATAAGCAACAAAATAAATAATTATTTTGGAAGAGATTTATTTTCAACAAATATAAAAAAGCTCCCTGTGGCATTTTCCGCTGGCAGCATTTCCTATCTGTATTGCGATACTTATTCGTTAAGGCTTCCAGTAGCTCTGGCGTCACCGGTACTAGATGGTACCAGGCGCCAACTTTACTAATTAGCTGTGTACTTGAACCCCCGGCTCAAGTGTCTCTACTCCAAAGGGAACAAAATCGAAGTTGGAGGAAAGACTCTTAGGTATATTTGAGTCGTTTTTTATTTTACGCTTGCACTGCGACCGCGCCAGCTTTTGTGCTTGTCCGATGGAGGTAAGACGGGGTTAACGTGTCCAGACAAGTAGTATCCCTTACGAAAACCCGTCCTATCCTCCAAGGGATCAAAGACATCGTCTCTACCAATGCCAGTTGGCTTCAAAATGGCTGGCACATTGACGGAGGCGAGACAGCCACGTACGTCGTTGATCGCCTTATGATTAATGTTATAATAATTAAATAATAATCTCTGGGCCTTAGATTGCATCCATTTTTTGCAATCACTTTGACAAGTGATCAGCCTTCTGTGTCTGACACATATCATGGATTCGGTCCGCAGAGCATGCATGCATACGTGCTTAAATACGACTTATTTGTTATAATTTTACTGAAGTGAAAACTTTTGAAGTGAATACTTTTGAAGTGAAAACTTCTTTAGCGGCGTTGTACACTTTTGTAAAAAATGTTAAACTCGCGTCAGGTCACGTGTTGTGATCGAAAATTCGTAATACGGATGTTTTTTTAAAAGATTATGAACCTTCGTGCTATATAGTTACGGTTTTAATGAATTTGTCTCTTTCCTCAGATACATTGATGCATGTGGAATTGGACTTAAGTCAATACATCAAGGTTTAATTTTGCGAAAAGTCTAAAGCTTTATTATTAACGATTTGGTCAGACTCGACGCGAATAAAAAATGGCAACTTAAAAAATAGTGAATTTTCCTAATTGAATTATTTAATACTGATTTTAATTATTTTGTGTAGGTTTCGTAAGAAGGATGGAAAGTAGACATCTGGCGCGGCGGATTTAATGTAATATAAATTGTCATGTTTGTGTACGATAGCGCAATAAATAAATATTGTATTCTACCACATAAATGATAGTACTTTTATACTGATAATTAAAGCAATTCGTGCAAAATTATTCCCTAACTATTCCAAAACATCAAAAATGCACAACGTTAATATTCAAGTTTTCACTTCAGCCGGCACTCCCGGAGTGCAACTAATAATATCTAATTATCCTATGTGTTAGTAAATATCAGTTACAGTTACTTACTGTCCCAGGCTTTCTGTCCAGTCTTAGTGGCAGTCATATCAGACGACAAATTCTCACAAGAACCTTCAGAGGCTTGATCTGCCTCCTTATAATCGTATTCAAGCGGAACATACTCTGTAGATGTTGTCAAAGGCCTGGAAAATACATATATGGAGTAATATGAAGACAAAATCCCTGGTATTAGGAGATCTATTGAGATTTTTTCGACACTTTCCGATTCTAGAATTTAGGATTCTTAAAGGTATAATTATGATATTAATATTGAGTTTTTAGAATCAAAAAGTTCGCCAAACCAAAACGGCTCGGATAGTGATTTGAATTGCTTTAGACAAAACAAATTATTTTAAGAACAAAAATTATAGCAAATTTAATATTAAGGAGCGTATTTATATTGATATAAATTTGTATGCATTTTAGAATGAATTTAAGACGCCCGATAACATTTTATTTCATCTAAATATTGTCTGTAGCAGTGTTGGCCTAGTGGCTTCAGGGTGCGACTCTCATCCCTGAGGTCGTAGGTTCGATCCCCGGCTGTGCACCAATGGACTTTCTTTCTATGTGATCATTTAACATTCGCTCGAACAGGAAAGCATCGTGAGGAAACCGACATGTCTTAGACCCAAAAGATCGACGGCGTGTGTCAGGCACTGGAGGCTGTTCTGACTTTTGCCTATTAGATTTAAAAATGATCATGATACAGATTCAGAAATCTGAGGCCCAGACCTAAAGAGGTTGTAGCGCCACTGATTTTAACTAAAAATATTGTCTGTAAATAGTAATTTTGTCCGCAACTATATACACGGTTAACTCCAGCCATGGCCCTCTTGGGTCGGGAGCCCGTGGCATTTTGCCAGCGCTGTCACATAGATGGCGCTATTGGTATTAAAAACATATTATTTTTAGTTAGCTGTTCAAAAGACACATATAAATTTGAAAACTGTTGAACTAATATATTAGTATGTGAGGTATAGTATTTTGAGTGGAGGAAGTTTTTAATATATAATAAAGCATTGCTTTTTGGGCATAACTATTGAAGTAAATATACTTGGCTTGTTAAACTATTGGGACTCTGCAGTAGGAAAATCAAAGGTTCCGATATTAGAAGGACTATCTCAGAATTTATTTCCAACACACAAATATACTGTATTTGCAATGTTCTTAACCTTCATAGTAATAATAATAACAGTTAAAAATCAAATAAAACTAAAATAAATTTAAAAAGTTTTGTCTATTCGATGAACTAGCAAAGCACCAGTTTTGGAGTCACCGGTAGTACCAAACGCCAATTTAAATCTTTAATTAGCGCCTGCGAAATTCGTCACAATCACTTCTGTATTGGAATGTTCGAGGTTCGAGCAGTGTTAGAAAAATTATTTCACCTACCTTCTGGTTGTTGTGGCGACAGGCTGACGTGTCTCAACACAGCACACTATTGTATCCACGCCCATAAAACTACATATCTGAAACAGAGCAAATGGTAGTGTAAAAAGAAGAATGAAGTCTTGTAGTGATACATGTACAAGGAGTTTCTGGAGATAAACCGTCAAAAAAATGGAATCTTGCTGTTGTTTTGTAGAGCCAGGTTGTTGTTATTTGACAGCTCAGGCTGTTTTGGCTAGCGTAGCCCGATTGGAATGGGTTTTCTACGACTATCACAAGGCTTCTGCGACACTCGGACCTCGGTTTGGGCCGTCGCTGGTGTTCAATCGCCTGAAGAGCAGGATGGAAGCTCACTGGAGTAAGCGAAGTATTTAAGGGACCTTCCCCGGTGAAGGCGGTTATTTACCCTGTACCGTGTTTCGTTATCACACCGAATGTAGCCATTTCGCTAGATGTATTTAGTTTTGTTTTGTGTAGCGTATTGAAATTGATAGTTTTAAATGAAAGATGACAAATCTAATTATAAAAGTGATTCAGGAAATCCATCTGACTGAATGGGGAAAGTTTTGTATAAATAATGTTATATTGACGCAAATCAAACCCACATTCAACTCACGTCAGACTGATGCATTGTTTTAATAAATAAGATGTTTTCCTTTACCGAGAAAGAATTAATTGAGCATGTAGAAGGAAAACCTAGGGATGCACAGCCGAACAAAGTCAAAGTCAAAATCATTTATTCATATAGGTAACACAATGTACACTTATAAACGTCAAAAAAGAAATATACATTGAATGATTCTAATTTTACTATCGCCAGTTCTCAAATCAAGGGCGTAGAACGGAAGAGAAAAACTGGCAATAAACTCTCCGCCACCCTTTTTAATCGCCAAGTTTTTTGTTTTACGCAACGTTTTGTAAGGAGCTGCAACCATTAAACCATGTTCCACATGACATCTTAAGTAATAAATAATAATAAAATAAATTAAAAACAAAGATTTGTCCTCTATCAGCAGGAGGCATGGTGAAATAGGAGCACGCACTTAAATTCTTATGGGCACAACACACGAGCTCAGGGTTTCACGTCTAGCCTGCAAACAGCACTTAAGATACCATATCTATCTCATTTTTGTTCAGGTGTGGAGGAAGGAAGGTGTTATTTTCCAAGATGAAAATAGGATCCTTCAGCAGTTGGAACACGGACCCGAACGCCCCAAAGCCTGATGTCGAGATCTTGTATATGTCCTGTGAATATCGTTGACAACGAGATGATTCAGGTCTTTTCGTCTGTGCAATGTTTAACAGCTAAACTAATTAGCTGGAGACTGTTCGGTCAGTTTGGTTCATTAGCAATAAAGCTATGTTCAAGAATGGTGGTGTATTTATGTACAGATCAAAATAAATTTCATCATATTAATATTTAGAGTCTGGCAAATAAAAAAAGTTAATTAAATTATTTGAAAACTTTCGTATGGCAACACAGAATATCATTAAATTTCTTAGGTTAGTATGATTTTTTTGTCTTGATACTTCATGCAATTACTCATATTTATTTCTATTATATATTTTTTCCGAATAGTTAACAGGTATAATAGCCTAAACATTTATAAGGTTTAATAATCAATGTGAGAGACAGTGATAACAGCAATGACTCTGATGAATCTATGCATTTTCATTTTATGGATTCTGATTTTGATTATTCCGAATAAAGTTGTGTTTTATCTACACTAATATTATAAAGAGGAAAACTTTGTTTGTTTGTTTGTTTGTTTGATTGTAATGAATAGGCTCATAAACTACTGACCGATTTTAAAAATTCTTTCACCATTCGAAAGCTACATTGTCCACGAGTAATATAGGCTATATTTAATTTTGAACGAAAATAGGGTTCCGTAAGATATTAGGGTTTTTCGGACACAAGGTGTAAAAAATCAACTACTTATTTTGCGTACCCTGCCTAAACTATTAAAGATAGAACCATAAAATGTTCTAAGTAATTGTAGATCTTATAAATATCTACAAAAAGTCCGCGACACAATATACCTATCTATGTCGAGTGAGGCACAATAACCATAAATGATATAATGACATGGCAAAACGGCGTTTGCCGGATCAGCTAGTAATAAATATAGTTTTAGTTTTCCATGCAATGCTAGTCATTTTAAGTATCAATAGTAAAAGAATAAATACGTTACTATCAATGTAAAAAATAATAAAATAAAATCAAGTATCAAGTAAGTTAAATCCACAAAATATATCAAACTTTTAGGGATACCATACTATTTTTTTTTAATTTACTGCGCTTTTTCGCTATCTTCTTTCATTAGCCAGACTCTATATACACTTATGAACGTCAATAAAAAATAAAAAATAAATTGGAGAGGCGTAAAGAGCAAAAGCAAAATGGCTGCCGCCCTTTTGAATTGACGCGACACTTGACTCATTAAAACAATATGTCGTCAAAAGACGCAAATATTTTAAGATAATTAAAGGATATACTTAATAATATAATGATATCAACCTAAAATAGTGTTATTATACTGAAGAACATTCTTCTTCAGCATTTTTCAAACTTAAAATAACTTTATTCATATAGGTAACGAAGTACACTTATGAACGTCAACAGAAAAGATGTTAAATTGATTCTAAATTTACATTTACTTTTTTTTTTATATATATATAATAGGGGGGCAAACAAGCTTGCGGGACGTCCAAAAAGGGCAGTCATCGCAGCCCATAAACACCCATTTTTAGTGGGTGCGTTGCCGGCCTTTGGGTATACTCGTTTTTTGAACATTTGGAGGTCGTATCTCTGTGGGAAGACCCCCACCGGGAGTCGATTCCACAGTTCGCTAGTTCGCAAAAGAAAATGCCTTATGAAACAGACTGTGGAATACCTCCAGCCATCAAGATGATGTTGGTGAAATTTAGACCAGTTCACAAGTCAAGGGCGTAGAGCTGGTAAGAAGAACTGGCAAGAAACTTTCCGCCGCTCTTTTTAATCGCCAAGTTTTGAGTCGTACATATTGTTTGAACTGGAGCAAATCAACAATTTAAATAATCGTCAAAATTATAAAAAGCTTTATTGATTAATTTACGTTTAATGAGAGATTTGCAGTGATAATTCTCTAATTTCGCTTGGGAGTTTGTTGTAAAAACGAATACAATTTCCATATAAGTAGTGGCTTCAACACAGAATATGTAAAAAACATGTATTTATAGTCATTTAGAATTTTTATATTTTTCATAAATTTGTGTATAATATATAATTGTTGTGAATTAGCTCTTATTAAAGCTGTTGAGTAAGGGTAATATTTTTATAACATAAAGACTGAATGACTCCGAGCGGTCATTCCCCTCGAAAAATGAGGATAATTTACGTAAATGTACCTAACCACTTAAACCGCTTTTGAGATATGCTTTACATATATGTTTTAATGATTAAAGCTAATAAACAATTTTATCACATATATATTTGCTATTTTTACATTTTTAAACTGGTTTTTGCCGTACTTTGTGGTACCAGCTGCCCACTGAAGTATTTCCGAACCAATTCGACTTAGGGTCCTTCAAAACAGCATACCAATGGCTAAAACTCGCGAGCCTTCTGACTTTCAGAGTGTCCATGGGCCCATTTGCCCCTCTACTATAAAAAAATTAAAATAACAATTTAAATATTCAAATCTCCGGTTGTTTCAAACTAACGGAATCGTGTGCGGTTTTCTGTAATAAATTCCTGAGGAAGATTTAACTGTATAATTTATTACATTTTTATGTAAATTGTCTGAAATATAATTATTATTGTTGAAGAGGTCGCAAAAAATCTTCAAGTTTCAAATAACATTGCGCATTCTCTTAAGGCGACGAAAAGATTTAATATAATCATTCTTTTGTTTTACAAAACAGTTCAGGGAGTGTGTCTATACGTGAATTACAATCAAGTCTATACAATAATTATGGCTAATAAGAAATTATGCCGAAACACACACACAGAAACACACAAAAAAGAAAAATAACAAAACAAATTTTTTTTAAAGAATAATGTACATTTTAAATGTGTAATGTGTGTGTGTTGTGGTTGTAACTGGTCCTGGCTCAGCATTATGCTGTGGAGCAGACTGTTCCACAGCGCTGGTCATTCTGCCAGAGAACACAACAGCTAGTTTTTATCTTGACTTTTCTACGATACTAGTGTATAGCTTAAAGTAAGATAATGTTGTTATATGTAACAGGAGGTAAACGGGCTAGAAATAAACATTGCCAGAAGGCTCCCCAGCGCCTTTTAAGTATTGGTACGCTCTTTTCTTGAAGAAGTAAAATTGGTTCGGAAATAATTCGTGGTCGCGGAACATACGACAGTAGACCCGCATCACATCCGCCGAAGAGCTGTTTAGACTAGCAGAAGATACCCCCGACAATTTAAGTTGTTTACAGCCAAACTTTATAATAAAGTGGAACCAGAAGAAAACTTTATAAATTTTCATAGTAAAACTAACCTTAATTATCAGGAAAGATTTTTAATACCAACACACAAATATACAGTATTTATAATTTTCTTGATCTACACAGTAATAATAATAATAAATAAACATTTAAAAATAGAAAATTTAAAAAGTTTGTCACGTTTAATTCTGTCATTTCCTCGCTGTATTGCGATACTCATTTATTGAAGATAGCACCAGCTCTGGGGTCATCGGTACTATATACCAGGCGCCACCCTAAATCTTTTTCCTTCGCACTTGAACCCCACGACCAAAGAGTCTCTACTCCAAAAGGATAATCGAAGTTGGAGGAAAGATTTGATTTATTCAACAAATATTATTTATTAACACTTCGCTGCCATACAATATAAACAATGTACACAATTAAATGAATTAATTATTTAATACCAGGAGACCGGAGATCTGGCAGCTACCTCGGACAAAGAATTAGTCTAGCGATTCAAAGGGGGAACGCTGCCAGTATCTTCGGAACCTTGCCTAAAGGGACTCCTTTTAATAATATATTTTAGTTTATTTTAAGTTTAGTTATTTATTTCAATGTATATTATTTTATTATTAAATGAAAAGGAGGGCAACGTGCGGCCTTATCGCTTTCGAGCGATCTCTTCCAGGCAACCACTGTGAGAAAAGAAAAAAATTATTAAATTAGATACGGTAGGCAAGAAGTGCAAATATACATACAAAAAAAATTAAACAGGAGCCAAAAACAAACTAAACTAATAAAGTGCACATGAATAATATAATTTAAGATCAGTCTCACGTCAATTAGTAGTTATATTATATTATTACTAAGAAACAAATGCGACTCCAATTTAAGGGACTTTACTGTAATGTGTAAAACTAAATTAGTAATTAGTATGAGGTCACGGTATTTCCACTATCATTAAAAAATCCATTGACTCACTTCAGGACAAATATCGCGACAATTAGGTGAAGTAAACGATACTTCCTTCATGCGTTACACGAATTGGCTATTTGACAAGGTCAGAACCGTTTCAGAATATTTATTAGTGACTGTAGTAGTAGGGCTATGTTTAAAGGCCGGCAACGCACCCACTAAAAATGGGTGTCTATGGGCTGCGAAGACTGCCCTTTTTGGTCGTACCGCAAGCTCGTTTGCCCCCCTATTAAAAACTAGGGCAGAAATTGGTGCCAAAAATTCTGGAATTGTATTATGACATCTCTTGTATGGCAAGGCCCACGAGAATGTAAGTGATCCTATTTCACCATGCCTCCTACTGATAGAGGACAAATCTGTGTTTAATTTATTTTAATATTATTTATTACTTAACATGCCATGTGGAACATGGTGTAATGGTTGCAGCACCTTACAAATGTTGTGTAAAACTTGGCGATTAAAAAGAGTAGCGGAAAGTTTCTTGCCAGTTCTTCTCTTCCGTTCTACGCCCTTGATTTAAGAACTGGCAGTAAATGTAAAATTAGAAGCATTTAATGTATATTTCTTTTTTGACGTTAATGAGTATACATTGTGTTACCTATATGAATATTTTTTTTGGTCTTTGGCTGATAATTTACCAAAAAACATTCAAAGATCTTCCTACTAGAGTTTATAATCGACTTAATAGTACTTTTTGAAGAAATGTATTATTTTATTAATGATTATTAGAGTGAAACATTATTATCAATATTTATTTGATAACGAGTTATGTACCTACCATTAGTTAAGTTACATATATTTAAAATAAGCAATTATCGCACACTTGAAACCAAAATGAGTTTTAGTTTTTCCCACACTCATGAATAGTAATAACATTCTCGTTTCCGATAATGTCTAAAGGGTCGACTACACTTATATTAAAGTGTCACTTAGATTTAAGAACCCTTAAATAAGCCAAGTTAGTTTTTTGTTGGCGTCGCAACCCCACTACCCCTGATTTTATGTTAGTTATAAGCTCAAGTTTTAAAAAGATAAATGTTGTATATAAAATTCTGCCTCTTAATTATGTAACAAATTTGCACGCCATTATGTGTGGCAGAGATGCGGAATTGAGATTGTACCAACATAATATCTTAATAGCATATTCTTGCTAATAAATTATTGTTATTATTACACTCTGATATTTTTAATTGTTAAGACTCTAAAATATAATTCTCAAATTACACAAATACACATATTTCAATCAAAAACAGTCTCCAACAAAATTAAAACTACATTATGACAGTATAGGATTAGACCAGATGATGACTTGTTTCATAAACATTTCTTTTATTTATTTTATATTACAGGAGACAAACGGGCAGGAGGCTCACCTGATGTTAAGTGATACTGCCGCCCATGGACAGTCACATTGCCAGAAAGCTCGCAAGTGCACTGCCGGCTTTTTAAGAATTGATACGCTCTTTTCTTAAAGGACCCTTAGTCGAATTGGTTCGGAAATACTTTAGTGGACAGCTGGTTACACATAGTGGTAGTGTGACGGATGTAGTAATACGGGTGGTATTTCGTATTCTGCCTCGACGTCCGATCAGAAACTCAGCTGCAGGTATTAGACCGAACAACTTCTCTGAACACTCTCCATGGTAAATGCAGGAGATGCAGAGAGACCCCACATCTCTATGCAACGAATATTTCGTAAGGATGAATGTTTCAAGGAGATTTGATTTACCTGTGGCTGACGCCTACGTCTAATGGCATCTATAGCTGGTTGGCAGTTGTCCAAAATAGTGCAAACTCCTTGCACACCATTCTGGTTGCAGAAGTCACCTGCAAAACAAGATACATGTAACATTGTCAGCAAGTCCGAACTTTTAGTTGCTCAAACAGATTCAAAATTCACAGAATTCATTTACACAGAAATTGCTATCACGAATCTATTTCTCCGAGACGGCTTGACCGATATTTTTGTGTATTTGGTAGGTAAAACAATTTTTTACTCTTCTAAAGAAACGGATGACCCCAGCAATTTTTTTATTATATAATATATTTATCATATAGTTCAAAAAAATGATAATTTTACTGATTAAAATCATGTATATATAGTGCTTACAATTTTCTTAACCTACAAAGTAATGATAAAAATAATTAAAAAGAAAATCAAAACGAATTTAAAAAGTTTGGTCCCTGTGGCAGTGTATCATAAATATAACTTCAAAATATATTTAACTTAATGTTTTTAATAAAAATACCAGTGGCGCTATATCCTTTTTAGGTCTGGGGCTCAGATGTCTGTATCTGTTTCATGACCTGTCAATCTAATAGGCAAGTACACACTGAGACACGCCGTCGACTTTTTGAATGTTGCCTTGGATTTTCCTTAACCGTTCGAACGAATGTTTAATGCGCCACAGAAATACCATTGGTGAACCGCCGGGGATCGAACCTGCGTCCTCGAGAGGCGCACGCTGAAGCCACTAGGCCAACACTGCTCCTTAATCACTTGCGTGTGGAAATCACAAAGGTGGTGGAAAACTTCGCGAGAAATTATACCCAAATGTAGTACATATGACCCACTTGGCGTAATAAACAAAGAAACAAATCTCCGGCCAATATGATTGCCTCTGTTTTTATGTTTTTCCTTGCCATTGGGGCTTTCCCAGCAGTTTTTTTCCATGAGAAATACTACTTTCAAGTAATCTTCTGACCCAGATTTCTAGGCTTAGATACTAACTTTATTAGCCTCACGATGTTTATCTAATTAAGAATCTATAAGAGTACAGCCGTGTTTGGAACCCACTACCCCAGAGTTCACAACACTTTTTAAAATGTAAAACTCTCTAGCAATTAAATTAGTTGACATACCTTCGTATTGTCCAGACGAATAACAAATAAACAAAACGAACACGCACAGTAACAACATTATCAAAACAGAAAGGAATGCATCGAAAATGCAACTTTATTGTAAATTTTCTTGTCGTGTTTACGGCTTTGAGGTCGCGTTGTGACTGAGTCAGAATCAAGATGACCAAGAAAACAATTAATAAATTATAACTTGTTTCACGTTTTAATCACTTCTATGAATATTCTTTACTATACTAAAATGTTATAATTACCAAAACCTTAATTACGTAGAACAGTTGCAATATCTAGATTTTCATGATGGTTATTCATTTACTGAAGTTCACCGCTTCATACACATTTATGTCTACATGAATAACTAGTCTGGCCATAAATACACACACATACACACACGTTTTCTTTTTTTTCAACTTTTTAATTATTTTGAATTTGGAACAGGTATATTATTTTAAAAACTTCTTTCGATTTTGCGCCATTTCACATATTTTTTTGTATTCATTTTCAAATTACTATGTAATGGGATGTTAAAGAAATATGATTGCAGTGATCGCTTTGCACAAAGAGGGCATGGAGCCGTCGGTCATATTCCAGACACTTCAAAAGCTTGGTATCAGCCGTATGTTCGTATATCGTACTAATAATAATAATTTATTGCAAGAATATGGTACACAAATGTGTAGGTAAGGCGGTACAATCGCATATTCTGCCACACACAATGGGGCGCAAATTTGTCTTTAAAGGAATTTTACATTATTAGTCATGAATTGGTCAGTTCTTATATTATTTGTATCGAACATATCATATCATACGCAAATAACAATTTATTGAATAGTAAATTTTTTCCAAAAGTAATAAACCAAGTCGCTTTTTAAAGACTCTAGACGGAAGATCTTTTAATTCTTCTGGTAAATTATTGTGAACTGTTATGGTAAAAGGTGTTTTTCCGAAACAGTTCCAGATTGATTTTTGGTACAGCCAATTTCTCCCCATGTATACTTCGACAGATGTTCATTTCTGTTGTCTTAAAAATATGTACGTTTTTGTGCAATATAATACAGGAACAAAATTTCAACAAAGGTAAAATAAAATAAAATATGTTTATTATGGAACATAAGATACATGTATCACTTATTCCACGTCATTAAATTTGAATTTGTAGGCATCCCTACTCATCGGCAAAGACGAAAGAGGCTGTAGGCCGAGAGAAAAAGCCGGCATAAAAAACTCTCGGTACACAACAACACTTCGTCTGCCGAAGACCAGAAAAGATCGGGGCGGCCGCGTGCTGTTAGAACTACAAACGCTGTTAATGCTGTTAAAGCCAGAATTCGTCGAAACCCCTAATGAGGTGGTTTTTGAAATTCTTTCTTGAAAATAATATTTTATTTTTTATTAATTATCTCTGGATACAGACGCAACTTAACATTACGATCTAGCCTAACTTAAATAAGTAATTTAAAACTAACTAAAAATAGGATATATAACATAAAGTGTCTAATAACACTACGTACAGTCTCTTAGGGACAAAACTCGGTTCTTGTGTAGTATTTATTTCCACTTACCACTGTATAGCACTTAAGATTAACGTGCACTAACACTAATTCACTTATTCAAACGGTTTTGTCCTTTTCAGTCTTCTCACTAGGCCCGTGGCTCAATTTGAAGAGTCGACATTCACGAGTTGGTAGGCTCCAGAAATATTTTGATTATATAATAATATGATATGGATTTATTAAGTATTCGTTGATTAAGTTATATTAATTAAAATTGAACTTTCTTGTTGTAAGAAGTTATTATTATTAATTACTGATTGTAATCACAGTAAACTAAGCCATATACATACATATCACTATCTATAAACCGTCTTTTTGTCACAGGTTTTTACGTACACATATGAACCTATACCTATTCGGGCATTGCGGATATTTCACATCAGGCGCTATTTTTAATTATCATAAGGGACGATCCTCTTACCTCCAATTGCACTTCAGCCTTTGTCAGAACTTCAGAGAAAAATCTCTGTCAGAAGTTACGTTAACGATTTACATCACATACGCAAATTTCAAAATCTTCTGTCTATTATGTAAGCTGCTCTTTTCATTAAATATGCGTTAATATTTGAAAGGTATTGAAAATTGATGTTTAATAACTAATGGAATCTCCTCTAACTTCGATTTTTCCTCTGGAGTAGAGACTCTTGGGCCGTGGGGCTCAAGTGCACAGGCGCTAATTAAATATTTTAATTGGCGCCTGGCAGATAGTACCGGTAACCCAAGAGCTGGTGCTTTGCTCGCTCAACGATTATCGTAATACAGCAAGGAAATGCTGCCAGCGTTAAAGGTACACTGCCACAGGGACCAAACTTTTTAAATTAATTTTTATAAATTTTTAATTATTACTATATAGGTTACGAAAATTGTATATTCTGTATATTTGATTGTTATGTTTAGGCTTTAATAAACGTTTCCTTTCTATTTAATAATTAAATTTTTTATTTTTAAAACGAATAAAAACTGCTTGCCTTATTAAAAAAACACAATTAGAATCCCTGAGTTATATATTATGTATGTTTATGACAAATGAGCGTAATAAATATGCATACCTCGTATTCTTTACTTTATATATTTTTTGCTAAAACATAAAATATATAAATGGCCATGACCTCCACTTTTAATGGTGGTACTAGTTGCGAAGACTAAACACTATAAGGAAGCTCTTAGATGTATCATTACCATCCGTATGCTGTCTTTAAAGCCTTATCATCTATGTCAAATACCAATGTCAAGTCTGCGTTTATGTCACTAACCGCAATCCACGCTCTCATAATTAGGTCAAACTATCATAGTGTATCTGGAATAAAAACCTGCCTGGTTGTTATTCGAACAATTTTTATATGCTAAGCGTCATTTCATTTATGTACAAACTTTTAATTAGGTATTGAAGTGGTTACTGTTGAACAGTGATGACAAACAATAAAGCTTAGCTCTTCACCGTGCTAACCACCTCAGAGTGCGTTGCCGGCTTATGAATTGATACGCTCTTTTTTTTGAAGGAACCTAAGTCGAAATGCTTAGAAATACTTCAGTGGGAAGCTGGTTCCACATAGTGGTTGTGCGCGGTAAAAACTGCCTTAAAAAACGCTCAGGCGTGGAACGATGGAGTTCCGATGATGAAACTCAGCTGCAGGTATTAATCCGAACAACTCCCGTGAACACTCTCCATGGTAAATGCTGTAGAAGATCCAGAGTGATCCATCTCTATCAGGGATCAAGCCGCTCGGAGAGGGATTGGTTGTCGACGATTCGAACCGCTATTGGTTGAATACTTTCTGCACTTACTTTAATTGTGGTTCATCATTCTAAAAAAAAAAAAAAAAATATGTTTATTATGGAACATAAGATACATGTATCACTTATTCCACGTCATTAAATTTGAAGGCATCCCTACTCATCGGCAAAGAAGACAGAAGGTGTAGGCCGAGAGAAAAAGCCGGCGTAAAAAACTCTCGGTACTCTTTTAAAACAGCAAATCATCAAACAACACTTATTTAAAACAAATATCGCAAATTGATTAGAAGTAGCCTGTCTAGCACTAGTCCCAGGCCCTTTTATCAACTAGATAATCGTTGACTTTATAGTAAGCCTTTTTACACAGCTTTTCTTTAATACATTTCTTAAATTTATTGAAAGGCAGTGATAAAAGAGCCTCTGGGATTTTATTAAAGAAGAGTATCCCTTTCCCCAAAAAAGAATTACTAACTTTAGATAGTCTAGTACGGGGAAATTGCAGCCTGCGTTTGTTCCGTGTATTAACATTGTGCGTATGTTCTATTCTAGTAAACTTATCACTATTTTTGTATACATACATAATATTTTCATAAATATATTGCGAGGGAAAGGTAAGTATATTAATTTCCTTGAATTTATCTCTAAGAGATTCCCTACATTTTAAATTATAGATTGCACGAATAGCCCTCTTCTGCAGGAGTGACTACTTATCAGTTGTGACTAGAAAGATTACTCTATATTCTCAAATTATCGAAAGATGCATTTAAGCATAGCTAGATCAGGAATATGTTTTACATAAAACGAAAGCGTTTTTCATAATTGAACAATAATGCAAACCGTTTCAACATGTTAATGGTTCTGTCCAAAGCCTTTGAACCAGTCTCACATGTACCTACTATTGAAAGCATTCAAAATAATGGTAAGAGAATTATTCAACAGGAGTATCAGAATTGACACTAGGGACATCTGGTTGGGATAACTTAAACTACGAGGGGAGGTCCAAAAGTTCGTGGAATGGAGGGGATGGAGTGGGGATAGGGGCGCTCGCTTAGTGTCATACTAATTGGGGACTCATAATTAGTATATAAATGGAGTTTCAGCCCTATTGCGTCATTCGTTTACGAACACTCGCCTGCTAAACACGTCAATCCGGAAGAAAACTGAAACTATGGAGAAAATTGAACACCGTGCTGTCATTAAATTCCTTACCAAGCAAGGAAAGAACGCTCAGACCATTTTGAATGAAATGGAAACTGTTTACGGGGAACAGTGCCCTAGTAAATCAATGATTTACAAATGGCATGGTCTTTTTAAACATGGTCGGGAGTCGATTGAAGACGACCCCCGCTCAGGAAGGCCAGTTGAGGCCACCACATCAGACATCGTCGAAAAAGTCGAAAAAAATGTACTGGAGGACACCCGTTTGAAGAAAAAACAGTTATCTGCATTAGTTGGAGTATCAGATACCACAATTTTGCGAATCCTACATGACCACCTGGGTATGACAAAAGTCAGTGTAAGATGGGTACCGAGAATGCTCGTATGTCCTCAGTTAAAACGGTAGGAGACGAAATAATAGTTGACGAATAATAGATGGCTTTATTCAAAACATTCATTTATTAAAAACATCATTATTGAGCAGTGTTGGCCTAGTAGCTTAATCGACTCTCATCCCTGAGGTCGTAGGTTCGATCCCCGGCTGTGCACCAATGTACTTTCATTCTATGTGCGAATTTAACATTCGCTCGAACGGTAAAGGACAACATCGTGAGGAAAGCGGCTTGCCTTAGACCCAAAAAGTCGACGGCGTGTGTCAGGCACAGGGGGCTGATACTTGCCTATAAGATTGAAAAATGATCATGAAACAGGTAAATAAATATGAGGCCCAGACCTAAAAAGGTTGTAGCGCCACAGATATATTTTTTAACAATATTTACAGAATCTAAGGGAAGATTCAAATATTATCTACGGATACGAATCGAGACGGAGCTATGACACGTATGTCAAAATCCAAATTGTTTTTTTTTCACTGGTGGCAAACGATGTCTTTATCTGTGTTAAATGTTTCAACAAAATACCTTGTGACGTTAAAACTAAACGAAAGAAAATTTAAAACTTTGATTAAAAATACACTTTGTAGACAAGCATATTATAAATTAGAGAATTATAATCAAGATAAAAATGCTTGGAAACATGCTGGTCCTGCTTCATAGGACAATCTAGACAAAATCAACTGGGTGCTAGAGTCTGGCTAATGAAAGAAGATAATTGAATTATTTGAAAACTTTCGGATGGCAACACAGAATGTCATTGAATTTCTTAGGTTAGTATTATTTATTGTCTTGATACTTCATGCAATTACTCATTTTTATTTCTATTATATACTGCTCGAAACAATTAGCGGAACAAGATTTTTCTCCTTTCTATTGCTTAAACTAAAATTAGATTTAAATTAACATGTACGCTATTTTTTACCTTGTTAATTTGTTAATTACTACAATTAATAAAAAAATTCAATTTGTATTTTTTTTATTAAAAAAAAAATTAAAATGTGCATTGTAGACGAAAAACTAATTGGTGATAAAAAAGGTCCATCAAAGAAATATTCTTATATCGTTTGAATATTCGTCTTTAGTGACTTTCAGTAACGTGTGTGGCCTCCATGAGCCCTAATCACGGCTTGACAACGACGCGGCATGCTTCGTATGATCCTCCGAATATCTTCTTGTGGAATTCGCTCCCATTCCTTAATCAACGCTTCAGTGAGCTGCTGCAGTGTTTGAGGTGCAATCGGACGCTTCCGGATGCGCCTGTCAAGCAAGTCCCAAATGTGTTCAATTGGATTTAGGTCAGGGCTCATGGAAGGCCACTCCATTACACGGATTTCCTGCTGTCGTAAGTAATCTGACGTGATGGCTGCAGTATGCGGCCTGGCATTATCTTGCATTAAAAGAAAATCTGGGCCCATACCATATGCTGCGGGCCAAACATGATCTTCGAACACATTTTCAATGTAAGTTTGAGCACACAAGCGCCCGGGAACAACGACGAGATCTGTGCGCTCGTCCAAACTAACTCCGCCCCAAACCATCACAGAGCCACATCCAAATTTGTCATATTCCTGGACTGCTGCTGCACTGTATCGCTCGCCTGGGCGTCTGTAAACACGGAGACGACCATCGCAACGTGTTAGACGGAATCGTGATTCGTCAGTAAAAAGCACTGGCCTCCAATGTCGAAGTTGCCAATTAGCGTGATTTTGCGCGAACTGTCGGCGAGCTTGTCTATGTTGAATTGTTAGACGCACAGCCCGAACTGGTCGGCGTGATCTCAAATTGGCTTCCAACAACCTATTTCTTACCGTCTGGTCGGAAATTTCTGCACCAGTAGCCGTCCTTAGTGTATTTTGTAGATCTCTTGCAGTTGTGGTGCGGTTACGTAAAGCACAGTTGACGATGTAGCGATCTTGCAAACGTGTAGTTTTTCTCTTTCGACCTTGACCACGCCATCGTGAGTATTCTCCCGTGTCACGGTAGCGCTTCCAAAGTCTGTAGATAACAGAAGGGACTACTCCTAGATCATTTCCTACATAACGCATAGTTCGACCCTCTTCAAGCAAAGCGATAGCTCGGGAGACATGCAATTCAGTCAGATCTGGCATTATGACCTAAACTCACTCGCTTTAATGAATAACAATACTCAAAAGGCTCACTTCAATTTCTATTAATACTCAAAAGATTGAAAAAAACTACTTAAAATGTGTTTTCTGTCATTAGAAAGTAATGAAAAATCAAAGACGTCACTTTGTTTTTCGTCTACAATGGACATTTTAATTTTTTTTTAATAAAAAAAATACAAAATGATTTTTTTTATTAATTGTAGTAATTAACAAATTAACAAGGTAAAAAATAGCGTACAAGTTAATTTAAATCTAATTTTAGTTTAAGCAATAGAAAGGAGAAAAATCTTGTTCCGCTAATTGTTTTGAGCAGTATATATTTTTTCCGAATAGTTAACAGGTATAATAGCCTAAACTTTGTTTTATTGATTTTTTGGATTCTGATTTTGATTATTCCGAATAAAATTGTATTTTATAATAAATATAGTTTTAGTTTTCTATGCAATGCTAGTCATTTTAAGTATCAATAGTAAAAGTATAAATACGTTACTATCAATGTAAAAAATAATAAAATAAAATCAAGTATCAAGTAAGTTTAATCCACAATATATATCAAACTTTAAGGGATACCATACTAATTTTTGTTTAATTTGCCGCGCTTTTTCGTTATCTGCTTTCATTAGCCAGATTCTAATCTAGTTATATGTTTGGTTTTTTTTTTAAAAATCAACTTTGACGTAACTCTACGTGAGTTTGTCTGTTTGACTGTGTGTTCATTACTTAATTGTCTATAAAGAATAATTTTAAATCTATAGTTGCAATATTTGTAAATATGTAAATTTAGAATCAATTTAACAACTCTTCTGTTGACGTTCATAAGTGTACTTGGTTACCTATAAAGTTATTTTGAGTTTGAGTTAAACATAAAAATTATAGAATTTTTCTAACACTAATAAATTTTAATTCGCAAATAGATACTTTGATTTAAAGATACAATTATAGTGGACCTCTTTCATTTCATCTCCAAGTTGAACATAAACATGCACACCACTGATAACCTTAACCAATCAAAATATATTATCTATCTTTCATTGTCTGTACGTGGAAGTGGAATAAAAATTGTTCGTGCTATATAATAATTGTTTTCGGCTTTTAAAGACCAGTATTATCATGTGAGTGACTCAACCCTGTGGTAAAGTGTTAGGAATGAGTCTGTGCACCAATCGCAATTAATACTTGCTCGATACTTCGGATATCGTGATGGGAATGTGATGGGGATGCGTTTTTTTAAATAGATAGAATGATTGAAGAGGAAGGTTTATATGTATAATAACATCCAATAAATAATGGAGAAATACTGTTATTTTTTAGGTTTCTAATGTGATGTCGTAAATCAAAATAATGTACTAAGTATTGTACACATTGAAAAGGTCTACGGAAAACTCCGCGATGTTATAATATGTCTATCTCTTATGGATATCCCACAATAATTGTTTTTGTCATTTACTTTTTACGACAAATAATGGCTAATTTTCGAAGCGATTTTAACCAATACAGCATTAATCCTTATCCAATCAAATACCTTAAATACATCTGAAGCTCTCTAGCGAGGAAAATAACGTGCTTTTCATCAGCATTGCATTCGTGCGAAGCCGGGGTGGGTCGCTAGTAATAAATAAATAATAAATGTCACAGGAAACAGTTAATCAGACAAAGCCGGGGCAGATAGATAGTTGATTAATTTACTTAAAATCAGGTTTGCCCGTCGCCAGTCGTTGTTCGGTGACCGCACGGGTGAGTTATTTCAATATTTTTCCTTGTTCAAAATGATAAACATAATATCAATGTTTCTTATAAACAAAAACGTTTAGTTAGACTTATTTAATTAAGATTATAAATATCTCGTAAATAGCTATTTTAACTTTAATTATCTTAGTAATAACTTAATCAATAAGATATTGTTATTAATTTTGGTATTTTTTTATGGTTATGTACCGATTTCGACTATTTGTTGGAAAGGAGATATCAAGTACCAAAAAGAAACCAGAAATGTCGAGGGAACCTTCGAAAATCTGTTCTTTGAAGTAGTGTCTTTTAATTATTAAAAATAAGTCCATAATAGTTTGTTTTAAAGTCTTCTATGCCTACAAATCCAAAATTGGTTTCGCTGAGAATCTAACACCACATAATCAAATACATATATATACAACAATCCTTTTTATATTTTAAATCTTTTCAGACAAACAAAAAGCAGGACAATATGATTAGGTAAGTTAAAAGTTATCATTTTAAAATTGTTAATCACATATTTAACACACGAATAAACTTTTTAACATAAACCTGTTCTTGTGATTTTTTTTTTTTTTGACAATTCACACCAATTGACCTAGTCCCATGCTAAGCTGGTGAAACTTGTGTTATGGGTACTAGGCAACGGATATACATACATATTATAGATAGATAGACATATAAATACATATTTAAACATCCAAGACCTAAGCACAACACCAAATGCTCATCACATCGATGTTCGTCTCAGCCGGGAATCGAACCCGGGACCCATGGATTCGCAGTCAGGGGTACTAACCACTAGACCAATGAGTCGTCATTGTGATGGTTCATCTACACGAATATTATAAAAACGAAAGATCTGTTTGTATATTATTGAAGACGACTGAAAACAGGACTGATTTGAAATTATTTTACCACCAGACACCTACTTTATCGCTGATGATACCGCGCTGCACGTTAGTGTAACCAAAAGTGTGAAAAAGACTAATAATTTTAGGTCTAGGCCTCAGATTTCTATATCTGTTTCGTGATATGTCAATCTAATAGGCAAGTAGGTGATCAGCCTCCTGCGCCTGACACACGCCGTCGACTCTTTGGGTCGAAGGTTTCCTCACGTTTTCCTTCACCGTTCGAGCGAATGTTAAATGCGCATATAGACAGTCCATTGGTGCACAGCCGGGGATCGAATCTACCAACTCAGGGATGAGACTCGCACGTTAAAGCCACTAGGTCAACACTGCTCTTAATTAATCACAGAGGTCGCATCAAAATCGACGATAATCACACGAAGGCAACGCGCGGCGGTAAATATTATAAATACAAAAATATTCGTAAAGATAGTTATGTAACCTAATGTTAGTTAAGTTACATGTATTTTAAATATATCTGTAAATAAGTGGAAGCGTAAACAAAATGTATACAATCGTCGCACACTTGAAACCAAAATGAGCCATTTAGTTTTTACCACACTCATAAATTGTAATATAACATTCTCGTTTCCGATAATGTCCAATAACATAAGTATCACTTAGATTTACGAACTCTTAGGTCAAGATAATTTATTGTTAATCCAGGGTCGCAACCCCCCTACTCCTAATTTTATCTTAGTTATAAGCTCACGTTAAACAATTAAGTTGTTAGAGTTAGTAATTAATTCAGTGGGAATCAATTCATTTAAGTAAATATCAGATAGTGAAATATGATTAAAATAAGAAAGTTTTTGAAGTGAAACTTCTTTAGGCGCATGAGGGTAAAATTTTTAGCGTCACGAAGATGTGCAGCGTTTTTGTCGAAAGGGAGAGAGCGATTGAGACCGATTGAGAAATTATATTTAAAAAAATTAAAATATCGTAAAGAGAATTTATGAAATATTAGTATTTTATATTTTATACAAAATAATTTATTGAAATCTCAAATGACGAATTGTAAATTAAAAAAATTAAATTTATAATTTGTATTAATTTTCGACACTTAATATTTTAATGACAATTAAATTCCTAACATATCTTCCCTTTTACCTCCCTCTAAGTCTCGGAAATCTAAAGTTTAAGATTTGTATAAATATGAACAAGACTTAAAAAGAAGTTTCACTTCTGACATGTGTACTTTGTACGCACGCACTTTTTTTCTTATGTTTTAAATTCCTTTATATGTTTCAGATATATGTTTCTTCTCGCTATCGCTTGGTCTGCAAATGCACAAAGTTTGGACAGCGTGTTTTCGTCTTCAAATAGTAAGTGCATGTATTATTATATAAATACCCTTAATTTTCGCATAATAGTTGGTTGCATTAAAACCTGCAGCTGTGTTTCATTATTGTCGCGGCAGAACACGAGATTTTACCCGTATTACGACGAACGTCGCTCCACAACTGAGCGTTATTAAGGCACTTTTTGTCTTGTCATCAGCTGCCAGTTCTCAAATCAAGGTCGTAGAACGGAAGACAAGAACTGGCAATAAACTCTCCGCCACTCTTTTTAATCGCCAAGTTTTTTGTTCTACAAAATGTTTGTTAGGAGCTGCAACCATTACACCATGTTCCACGTGACTTCTAAACTAATTAATAACAATAAAATTAATTAAAAACAAAGATTTGTCCTCTATCAGCAGGTGAAATAGGAGCACGCACTTACATTCTTGTGGGAAAAAAGACACTCAAAGCCAGAGTCGTTAAAGAATTGGTACGCTCTTTTCGTGACGGACTCTAAGTCGAATTGGTTCGGAAATTCTGCAGTGGGCAGCTGGTTCCACATAGTGGTGGTGCGCGGCAAACTGCCTTAGAAAACGCTCAGTTATTTAAAAAGTAATTGAAATGAATTTTCTATTTACAGATAATAAAAAGTCGATTGAGAACCTGAAATGTTCGAGAATAGAGCCAAAAGATGGGGGTGTATGGCAAGGGTGTTACGACTGCTTCACCTGCGACCATCCAAGGATCCGACAGCACTACAAAGCCAAATCAATTACGCGCCAATTGTAAGTATTTATTAAATTTTGACTTTTAATTAAATATGTACCTACATCATTAAAAATAAAATATGTTTTTTATGGAACATAAGACTACAGGTATCACTTATTCCACGTCATTAAATTTGAATCGGTAGACATCCCTACTCATCGGCAAAGAAGACAGAGATTCTACACCCTCTCGGTACTCTTTTAAAATAGCAAATCATCAAACAACACTTATTTTAAAACAAATATCGCAAATTAATTAGAGATAGCCTGTCTAGCACTAGTCCCAGGCCCTTTTATCAACTAGATAATTGTTAACTTTATAGTAAGCCTTTTTTACACAGATTTTCTTTAATACATTTCTTGAATTTATTAAAAGGCAGATGTAAAAGAGCTTTCCCAAGAAAGAATTACTCACTTTAGATAGTCCAGTACGGGGAAATTGCAGCCTGCGTTTGTTCCGAGTATTAACATTGTGCGTATGTTCCATTCTGGTAAACTTATCACTATTTTTGTATACATACATAATTTTTTCATAAATATATTGCGAGGGACGGGTAAGTATACCAATTTCCTTGCATTTCTCTCTCAGAGATTCCCTACAATTGCCGACACATTGCCGACTATATCCCGATATGTAGCAGATGGCTGAAAAATTTATATCTCGGCAATATTTCTGCAACAGTATATGGCTCATTATTGAAGTGAAACTTCTTTAGGCGCATGAGGGTAAATTTTTTACGGTTGAAACGTCACGAAGATGTGCAGCGTTTTTGTCGAAGAAAAGGAAGAGAGCGATTGACACAGAGTAAAAAGGGAGATCGAGAAAAAATACACGTTATTGGTTGATGTATTCGTTAGTTACATATTAGAACTTTAGATGGCAATTCTGTCGCATAACGTCTCGTGCATTAACGCATTATTATCATTAGCACGTATACAGTGTGTAAACAGTGTGAATATAGATACACAAATACATGGAGTGATCATATTCTGGTACATGATCATCTATTGGGGCTTTTACCTTAGTAATAATTAATTTACAAAGAAGTTTCACTACTGACATGTGTACTTTGTACGCACGCACTTTTTTTGTCTTTACACGGTGTATATACATAGCTTGGCTTTTACCTATGACTGCAATTTTTATATTGTGTTGTTGCTTATATTGTTTTAAAAGCAAAGTCAAAACAAAAAAAAACGAAGAAAAATGTGGATTCGACTTTATTTCAATAGGCTTTATTCCATTAGAAATTTTTAGCCTGGAAAAAAAGACGAAGTGGAAAAGGGACGCATTTAGGCCGTAAAGCGAGACAATAATATGGCTGAGAAATTTTGCAGTATTTTCGATTGCAATGCGATCGTTCCGGCCATACGGCTGGGACACTAAACATTCATCGGACATACTTAAATATTGCCGAGTATTGCTTAGTCTAGCCGTAAATGCTGGGTGATGCTTCTAGCCATACCCTTGCAGCTATACATTTTCGTGAAACAATGGCCTAGGAGGTACATAGTTATTTGAAACACAACAAACTATTCAACGCACTGCTGACATATTGATATTGACATATTATAGTAAGATATTTGTGGTACCGTGGTGTTGCCATTCTAATAAACGGTCGTTTCCCCTTATTTAGATTACCACCTGGAAAGTGCTAAAATTTAGTTTATTTTTACAAAACAATATTTTAAATAAGCTAAATCATAAATTTTTGCTGAATTATATATTAGGTCCTTACATATTATGAAATTGGCGTATTTCGTACTGGCCACTTTAATCACGATGTTCTCCGCTTTGGTAAGGAATTCCAAATTCAAATTTGTACAGCTATTTACTCGTGTATTTGTGCATCGATGACCGTCATTCCTTTGTTTTTTTCTTCTGTTTTTTTCTGTTTGCGTCACTCATTTTACAAAATGGAAAACTTAAAGTATCGCATTATTTACGAGTACGAGTTCCGTCGTGGCACTAGTGCTGCGGAAACGACTCGAAGGGTGAATGATGTGTATGGTGGTCATGTTGCAAAAGAAAACACAGTTCGTTTTTGGTTCCAACGTTTTCTTTCTGAATATTTCGACCTGCAGAACAAGCCCCGTGGACAGCCTGAGACCCAAGTTGATAATGAAGTATTGAAGGCTATTGTGGAAGCGAATCCATCGCAAACCACGTTCGAGTTAGCTGCAGGCTGCGGTGTTAGTGATAAAACTGTTTTAATTCACTTGAAGCAAATTGGGAAGATTAAAAAGCTTGAAAGATGGGTACCTCACGAATTTACTGAAGCAAACCGGCAAACGCGCGTCGACTGCTGCGATACATTACTGAACCGGCACAGTAATGAAGGTATTTTAAACCGAATCATTACCTGTGATGAATAATGGATTCTTTACGATAATCGGAAGCGCTCAGCGCAATGGTTGGATCCTGGCCAGCCAGCCAAATCCTGCCCAAAGCGAAAATTAACCCCAAAAAGTTACTTGTAAGCGTTTGGTGGACTAGTGCCGGTATTGTTCATTGCAATTTTCTCAAATCTGGCCAGACTATTACGGCTGATGTCTATTGTCAGCAATTGCAAGCCATGATGGAAAAGCTAGCGGCTAAACAACCTAGGCTGGTCAATCGCTCCACGCCACTGCTACTTCACGACAACGCTAAACAAAACGCCAATTTAATATGTAAGGACCTTATTTTTGAAGCTGCTTTCTCTCATTATAAAATAGTAATATTGATAAAAATCTTCGTTCTAACGTCGAAAATTCTGCATGCAACCGTTTCTAACTATAAATGTTACGTTAAATAAATAAACTTTTACAGAATTGTCGACGATAACTGCGCCCCGCTTGAAGTGTGTTGCGTTCAACAAAGTGAAGTTACTAGCATAAGGTTTGTATGAATAACCATCTCAATAAAAAAATTGCTGGATTAGAGAAATAAACCGCATTTATCATGGAGAGTGTTCAGAGGAGTTGTTCGGTCTAATAACCGCAGCTGAGTTTCACTATCGGACGTCAAAGCAAAATGCTAAATACCATCCGTATCACCTCGACGTCTGCCGTTCCACAACTGAGCGTTTTTCAAGGCAGTTTTTGCCGCGCACCACCACTATGTGGAACCAGCTGCCCACTGAAGTATTTCCTTACCAATTCGACTTAGGGTCCTTCAAGAAAAAAGAGTACTAATTCTTAAAAGGCCGGCAACGCACTCGCGAGCCCTCTGGCATTGAGAGTGTCCATGGGCGGCGGTATCACTTACCATCAGGTGAGCCTCCTGCCCGTTTGCCCCCTGTTCTATAAAAAAAAAGACAGGAACGCTAATAAAAGGGTGCCAAGTTCTTGGTTCACTCGGGGTGTTAGTCAAAATTAGACTCGACGCGGTGACTCTTTGTGACTGACACGGCAAACGTCCTTTTAATATAAAGATTACAAAATGGGGTTTGGATAAAGAGAAGGAGGTACTTTTAATGTCTAATGTAGAGTAGAATTTAGTGGCCTAGTGGATTGTATGGAGCAGTTGGCCTAATGGCTTCAGTTTGCGACTCTAATCCCTGAAGCCGTAGGTTCGATCCCCGGCTGTGCACTTGAACTTTATTTCTATGTGCGCATTTAATATTCACTCTTACGAAGGAAAACATCATGAGGAAACCGGCCTGTCTTAAACCCAAAAGCTAAATCTTGGTTTGGTAACAGAACCCATATAAGTTACGAGGGTCGTAAAGACGCGTTGGAGTAAATCACGTGATTATTTTACAGGAGTCAAGAGAACTGTGGAAAGAGCAACCCTGAAGGTGATCCGAGACGCGTCAGATCTACATTGAGAAGTGTACTTCCCGGACAGTACCCTTGGAGGGCCTGGGTTTATGCGTATGTTTTACCTAGATTAACAGCAATAAAATAACTTCATAACGAGGGCGTTGAGGTGTGGGGTCTCTCTGCAGTAGTGATTTCGGATTAATACCTGCAGCTGAATTTCATCAGACATTGAGGCAGAGTACGAAATACTACCCGTATCACCTCGATGTCCACAACTGAGCGTTTCTTAAGGCAGTTTTTGCCATACACAACATTTACGCCATATAGAAGTATTTTGGAATCAATTCGACTTCGAGTTATTCAGAGTGTACCAATTCTTATAAGGTGCTTGTGAGTCCTTATAAGAATTGATAATAACATTAATACACCTTTTTTTTGCAAATACAGAAATGTTTTATTGTTTGCCATTGCGAAAGAAGAATGACAGTTTTACACATTAAGCCTCTTCTCTCTAGCGCCAATATTGCGATACTGCATGTTAAAGCACTTTTTGATATACAACATTTTTTGTTTTGTTATCCTGCGCGAGAACAAAGTGGTAGGTTTCTTTTATATGCGTAATTTTGTCTTGTTCATATTTATACAAATCTAAAACTTTACATTTCCGAGACTTAGAGGGAGGCAAAAAGGAAGATATGTTAGGAATTTAATGAATTTAATTGTCATTAAAATATTAAGTGTCGAAAATTAATACAAATTATTAATTTATTTCTTCGATAGTAAAAACTGTGGCATTTTAATTTACAAGATTTCTATGAATTATTCTGCATGAAATATAAAATACTAATATTTCATACATTCTCTTAACGAAATTTTAATTTTACAAATTGAATTAATATGAACAAGAGTTAAAAATTAGTTTGCTAAAGAAGTTTCACTTCTGACGTGTCACTTTTTTTCTGTGTATGTATTGTTTTGAATGTGATTGTAATTACGACACTTGAGTAATAAAAATATGTTTATTATGGAACATAAAATACATGTATCACTTATTCCACGTCATTAAATTTGAATTTGTAGGCATCCCTACTCATCGGCAAAGAAGACAGAGGGTGTAGGCCGAGAGAAAAAGCCGGTGTAAAAAACTCTCGGTACTCTTTTAAAATAGCGAATCATCAAACAACACTTATTTTAAAACATATATCGCAAATTAATTAGAAGTAGCCTGTCTAGCACTAGTCCCAGGCCCTTTTATCAACTAGATAATCGTTGACTTTATAGTAAGCCTTTTTACACAGCTTTTCTTTAATACATTTCTTAAATTTATTAAAAGGCAGAGATAAAAGAGTCTCTGGGATTTTATTATAGATATCCCTTTTCCCAAAAAAGATAATGTAGTGTAATAATCTGTATTGTTGTTAAATAAATAAAATGTTAAGACACATAATGTCTGTTTTCAGAGGGGAACAAAAACGGTGCCCCGTGTCATACATAAACTTCTACCCGGACGTGCTCGTCACGACGGCAACTTGTATGAAACACGTTACGAATAACGAAGATGATTTGAGCGTACGATTCGAGCGGGATCCCAGCAGAGTGGCGAACATTGCCAGTGTTGTAATACATCCTGATTATAATTATGGTGAGTATCACATAGTATAGAACGTGGCCCTAATGTCTGAAGCGACTGTCAATTCCTAGAAGTGTCTTACAGGTTGCAGAAAATAAATACTTCATTTATGGACCTAAGTATACGCTGCTATAACATGATTCCTAATGAAATATTGGAACTGCCTTTAAACAGATTCAAAACACATTTTAAAAAAACATTAATGAGGTTACTTACTGTGTGATAAGGAGGGAGCTTGTAGTTTATTGTTTATCAGAATGCCAAATCATAAAATGACTGCTTCACGACTGATTTGAGCGCGACCGCCGCTGCGAAAACCGCTGTGTGAGTTCGAAAAGTGAGTTACAGAATCGCAAGGCTGTTCTTATACGATTTATTTATTTCAGATGATAAAAATCAGTATGACATCGCACTACTGAAGCTGGACACATCTGTGAAAACTTCTCGCCCTGTGTGTATACCGGAAAGACAACCGGAAGTAGGCACCACTTGTGTCGCTGTGTCGGAGGATGATATAACCGTAAGTTAGCTTACGCCCGAACCCAATAACCTTACTCAATCCATAATCCACCATCTGAGATAGTAATCTTAATCCAAATGTTGTAACAAGTGTGCCAATAACCGATCGAAGGATTGTAATAGCCATCTGTCGAGTTTTTTAAATAATTGAAAAAGCGGTTTGTTATTTAAACATAGACATGTATATTTTAATGTTATTTGTACGGTTTTATTTATTTTATTTGGTTTACATTGATTATCAAATATGAGTGAAAATTCGGTAAAATGGAACGACAGAGCATTTTATCCGTCACAAATGGATTGTCTTCAAACTCAAACTCAAAATATCTTTATTCAAGTGGGTAACCAAGTACACTTTTGAATCGTCAAGTTAAAAAGTCTTCGTAAGGTTTGGTTATTGGGATGCAGATAGGAGATCGATCGACTGTCACGGTCTAAGTCTCAGATTGTTTTCAATCTGGGATTGTGGATTAATTATTGGGTTCGGGTGTAAGACACATCATCACATTGACGGAGGTACTGGAGTCAGACTTTCTGGATCTAGTTTTCTTGCTATTTATTAGTTGGCTTTGCATTGCCATTTTCCTAAATTAATTTTATTATATATACATTGTTTTGTAACCTCAAAATTGTCAAATTTCATTTAAACAATTTGAACGATAAATTAAATATATTGTTGATAAGCTTTAAAGAATTATTTCTCAAGATATAAGAATATGTTTGCCTTCGTCGTGCGATACTCATCCCTTAGACCGTGTGTTTGCGTATCAATGTGTACATTTATCGCTGGTCGCATCGCGAGGAAACCGACTTGCCATAGACCCAAAAAGTCGACAGCGTGGGCCATAGAAGGTTGATCCGCCTCCTTGCTTAGGGGCCGTTCAAGTATTACGTAAGCTCTATAGGGGAAAGCGGGTTTTTGATTTTCTTTTTTGGTAATTACGTCAACAGGAATTTACTTTTTTACACATTGTCTATGGTTGAAAACGAAATGCATTTTCGAGGATTCCTACAAAAAATACGTTTATGTACTATTGTTTTTGAGAGCTTTGCTTACTTTTGCTGACAAGAGGAGGGGTATGTACCGTAATTCTTGATCGGCCCCTTATTAAACAAAATATCTCCTGCCTAACCTAAAGCACTATTGCTTTTTCCCCAGATAGCAGCTGTTATACCACCACAAAACCAGTGTAACAATACAGAAGGAACCCTGTGTGCATTCGTGCCTCGCTTTGATTTTATTCCTGAATCAGCCAGTGGACTATTCTGTGTAGATCAGGTAATACACGTTTGTTTGGCTCACTCTGTGTTGCCAACTACCTCAAATGTAGGACCTAGAATCAACTTAAGATATAATACAGGTTGTCTCAAAGGAAAGTTCATATTTATTTGATCGATTAAAAAAAAGTAAGTCGTGTATCAAAAAAGTGTTTATTCATTATTAAAGTACACATTTTGGGAATTTATTTCTTAAAAATAATACCTTCCAAATGTAGACCATCGCGTTCGCGGCTCTCATTTAATCGAACAATAAAATTACTTATGACGGCTCGGTGGACTCAGTGATGGCTGCCATTTCGTGACGGATATTTTCTTTCAATTGCGCCAGAGAAGTCAGCCTATTGGCGTAGACTTTAGATTTAAGATAAACCCTTAAGAATAAATCCATAGGGGTTAAATCAGGACTGTGTGGAGGCAGGAGGCTCATCTGATGTTAAGTGATACAGCCTATGGACACTGACATTGGCAGAAGGCTCGCAGATGCGTTGCCGGCATTGGTACCATATCTATATCCGTTATAAATTTGAATATGTCAGACTCGCTAAGCAAAAACATACTTTTCTTGGCCAGCGGCTAAAATTGGTACTACCGTCGCCATTTTGGTGCGTACAATAAATAATTTTACCATCTACATATAACAAATAAAAACCTAAATTAAATGTATTTATTTTTATTCCTTGCATTATTAATTACAATGGCAAAGTTTTAATTATCGAACGGTTCTGATTGCTAAGTATCTTAAAAGATATTATATTATTACGATAGTACACGTAACAAAACATATCATGCCAGTTGTTCCTAAGATTGTCGCATTTATTTAAGCTATTTCAATAAATTATTAAGTTATTAACATCAAATTATACCCCTTATAATGGTTAATTTTTATTTACTGGCAATACTAATATCCATGACAGCGACGCTCTTACCGGCCAAGAAAAGTGTGTGGCACTGTAGTAATATAATTTTTAATTTATTTACAGAGTCAGCAAGGCGAGAAATATTTCCTACACGGAATAATGTTGAGTTTTGCTGAGAATCTTATAAGATATACGCGGATAAGTGACTATGAGAAGTGGATCGCTGATGAAATAAAATCTATGGCTTGAATGTGAAGTATTATTTAAAACATTTCAATAATAATAATAAAATCCTGTTTCATTTCCGATCAAAAGTAGAAAATACAGCTTAGATTTGTTACATTCATTTTTTGAAGAGAAAACTTTTTTAGGCGCACGAGCGTAAAATTTTTACGGATGAAAGGCAATAATAATAATATTAGCGTCACGAAGATGTGCAGCGTTTTTTTCAAAGAAAAGGGAGAGACCGATTGAGAGAGAGAGTAAGAATAGCTAATTACATTATAGAAATACTATTTTTAAAATTAAAATTTCGTAAAGAGAATTTATGAAATATCAATACCTAGGTATTTTAAATTTTATGCAAAATAATTGATAGAAATTTCATATTAAAATGTCACGTGTTTTTATTATCGAAGAAATAAATTTAAAAAATCAAATTTATTATTTGTATTAATTTTCGACACATAATATTTTAATGACAATTATTAAATTCCTAACATATCTTTTTTCCCCCTCCCTAGTAGCTAGTAAGTATTACTAAATTCCTTTTCTTTAATTTTTTGCGACTGAGCCGCAAACTAGCTGCTGTGGTCTCTGGCAGACCAGCGCTGTGGAACAGTCTGCTCCTCAGCATAATGCTGAGCCAGGGCCAATTACAGCCGCATTACACACTTGAAACGAACCGAATGGGAAAAGGGATTTTTTTGATCTTTCTTATTATATTTTTTTCTTTGATTATTGTTATTTTGTGTGTTCATGTGTGTGTTTTTGTTAGTAATAAATTAAAAACATCGCAAAAACCAAACACAATATTAAAACCAAAATAATTTATTAACTATAAATAATCGTTTTTTCTCTTTTTATCTTTATCGTGTTTCCTCGAATGCAACGTCAACTTACTCTTAGTTATAAACCGTTTCCCACACACCACACACTCGTGGGGTTTGTCCCCCACATGTGTCTTATAATGCATCAACATATTATTCTTCTGCGTGAAGCTCTTTGCACAAATTTCGCATTGGTACGGCTTCACACCAGTATGAATTTTCTCATGTCTGTCCAAATCTGCTTTCCTATAAAATGCTGCCCCACATTCTGTGCAATTGAAGTTCTTAACTCCTGTGTGTGATAGCGCGTGGATGCTCAAATGTCCGGGCTGTGTGTATGTCTTTCCACACAGGGAACACATGTATGGGCGTTCCCCTGTGTGTGTTCTATTGTGTTTTCTCAATTCGTAACCTGTGAGGAACACTTTGCCGCATGTCGGACAAGCCTGGGGCTTCTTTTGTACTGTCCGTTTTCGTTTTTTTCTGAAATAGCAATGTTGTGTAAAATACAATCGTAAGTTCGCATATTTTATATTATTAGTTATGAATTGGACAATTCTTATATTATTTGTATAGTACATATCATACTTTATTAAATTTGTATCAACTACAGTGTCTCATGCAAATAATCATTTATTGAATAATACATTTTTTCCAAAAGTAATACACCAAGTCGATGTTTTAAAACTCCAGTCGGAAGATATTTAATTCTTTTGGTAAATTATTGTAAACCTTGCTTGCTCTACAAAAGGTGATTTCCTAAACAGCTCCAGATTGATTTTTGGCACAGCCAATGTCTCCCCATATCTACTTCTTACTTCGACATATAAATATGTATGTTTCTGTGCACGAATAAGGACATTTCTAAAATATACATACAGGGAAGAGATATTTTTTTTTTTTAAATACAATTCACACCAATTGACCTAGTCCCATGCTAAGCTGGTGAAGCTTGTGTTATGGGTACTAGGCAACGGATATACATACATATTATATATAGATAGACATATAAATACATATTTAAACACCCAAGACCTAAGCACAACACCAAATGCTCATCACATCGATGTTCGTCTCAGCCGGGGATCGAACTCGGGACCCATGGATTCGCAGTCAGGGGTACTTACCACTAGACCAATGAGTCGTCAAATTGTGAACTTCTTAAATAAAGGTACGCAACTATCAAGACGATTTGCTCCACAAATTGCGTTAATACATTTCTTTTGAGCTATTAATAAAATTAGGGTAGATGGTACTGGAAACCCCTGGCCTGATGCTTATGTACACAGCTGAGATTCTACTTATTAATTAGACATATCTTCATCTGATAGAAGTAAATAATATGGGGTTTTAGCGTTTTCTATAAATGTAATAATAATAACCATCTACTAAGATATACAGTATATAGCCGAATTACCATAGTTTTGAAGTTATACTAATTTTGGCGCATTAGGGAATAATGGTGAGTGTTAATTAAACCGTAACAAAAAACCAACACTCTGAAGTTAGCATAGTCAACATTTTAAAAAAAATCACATTTCTTTAATTATGTAGAAATAATTTGTGATATTTAAATAAACTATATTTCAGATAATGCGCCACTGAAAAAAGGAATGGTGGATAAGCCTTTGCTCCACCTCAGGGCAAACATTAATAGCTAAAACCAGGGGAACAAAAAGCAACTACAGTGTTGCTACCAAGTGTAAAAAATTCCCTTAAACTACGTTCAAACATAGCGAAAGGCTGCATACTTTTGTGGAGGATCATCCTCGTCCGAGATCTCAATAATTTCACATTTAACTTCTATTGGTTCAGAAACATCAATATCTCCCATCTGAAATGAGAGAAAGAATTATGAAATAAAGTGTGCAATAGACTTGATATATGGCAAATATTTTAATTACTAAAATGAAAATTTATGTATCTTGTGGTCAAATCTTGACTTTTCTGCGTACCAAAATATGTAAGAGATATTAAACAACATACTGTGTCCCTCACATAGGTTTTTTTCTGAAAGATGACAGGAACTTTTGAGAATGTACCAGCCTAAAGTTCCCGTTTTTCGTAGAAATTATAAAATTTGTTAAAATTCCTAATATTTTAGATTACTTAGCCAATGCAATTCAAGAGTATCTTGATAACTGATAACAGTATGTTTACAAGATTACAAGACTAACAAAAGCTTTAAGATATATATAATTGATTAAACTGAACACATTTAAGAGTGAAGGTCTTTGTTTTTGCTTACATTTTATAAGTTTGAACACATATTCCAATAAATCATATTAAACCATCTTATGAAATGTTTTTCTACATGCATTTCTTTAGCGTTATCTAAACGTTTAAAACTTATACTTTAAGGTCTCATTTAAATTAATTGTAACAATAATAATATAAACTTTAATAAACGACAACAACACGGTACAATGTTGTTTACACGCACAAATAAAAAAGTTCTAAGTAAATTATCACTGTGTCAAAACTTAATGTCACAGTGACAGTACAAATAGGTCACAGTACACATTGAATTTTTTCCAAAAATAAATCACTACGAAAAAAAATTACTTTAATGTTATCTAAATGCAACTCAAATATTTATTTAATGTATATATTTGATTATAATTAAACTAATATTATACTACATACGTATATTCATGTTTAAATACTACTGGCAATACCGTAGGTAGGTATGTGAAAAGAAGGTCTATAAAATATAACCCGTCTAAATCCAAAAGTTCTCCAGTAACGTGGATATAAATACAATATTTATATCAATTTAAATTGAAAGTATAATTATATTCAGGTTACCATGATGTCATACTGCCTAATTTAAATGTGACGTACCTATTTCCACATTTATGCCGGTGCGACCGAGTAGTTCGCTATAAAATTGCATTTACTTAAACGTTTCCATTGTGAATAAGTGAAAAATGTCTCATTATCAGTTTAAAACAGCGGGTAAGTACTAACAATCGAATTGTATACTAATTCAATTGTTTATATTAATTTTAATCTATTAAATTTCTACCATATGATGGTGAATTTTTTTTGTTGCGAAGTGTTTTATTGATATTTCATTAGAATCTTATTTTTATCATTAAAAACAGCTGTTACACGATGATATCATTGTTTGTTATGCAGTCTGTGCAAGTTGACACAATCTTCGATCGATTAATCAACATACTAGGTCATGGTCGAAATATTGTGTAGATACGAATTACGAAAAAGTCAAGTAGGCTTTTAGTGGGGTTAACGTAACGTACAAAGAAGTTACTCAAGTGTTATTTTTTTAACTATGTAGATTGTAGGTACCTAAAGAATATGTATATTGGTAACATTGTGAAGAAAAAAAACTTTCTCTATTATTTGGAACTGCAATTTCCAACTGATGTCATGGGTTGGGCTGTCGATGTCGCCGCACTTTTTTGATGATACTGATCACGTTTTATGATATCCTTTTAAAATGACACACTGACCAGAAGCAAAATTAAATATCAATCATTAGATTCAACTGTAAGAAGGGGGAATTCGGAAACATTAAAAAAAAACAATTCTAGAGAAATAAATATATGTATTTTTTATTTACCCATAATATACAATGGTATATTATGGGTTTTTTAAGTTGATAACTATTAAGGAACTGAGTACTAAAGAGTTCGTCAGTATCTCAATCGATTTATAGTCAAAACTTTAGACTTGCATTTCGACTTGGCATCTGTCTCTTCCGTCTTATAAAAAAAAAGTGCGTGCGTACAAAGTACACATGTCAGTAGTGAAACTTCTTTGTAAATTAATTATCACTAAGGTAAAAGCCCCAATAGATGATCATGTACCAGTATATGATCACTCCATTTATTTGTATATCTATATTCACACTGTTTACACACTGTATACGTGCTAATTATATAAATAAATAAAAAATCTGCGTTTACTGCACAAGACGTTATGCGTCAGAATTGCCATCTAAAGTTCTAATATGTAACTACTAAACGAACACATCAACCAATAGCGTATATTTTTTCTCGATCTCCCATACTCTCTCTCAATCTTTCTCACTATAGCTCTCTCCCACTTCTCGCTCTATGGCACTGTGCCGTGTGCGTGATGCAACGTTTGCACTTTCTCACTGTCTCTCACGGTCTCAATCGCTCTCTCCCTTTTCTTCGACAAAAACGCTGCACATCTTCGTGCCGCTAATATTATTATTATTGCGTTTCATCCGAAAATCACTTCAAAATACTGAAAATGTTATTTCCAAGTTAAAAGTAACAGGGTTTTTGATGTATAGGGCTTTTAATCGGTTATGCCTTTGTGATAAGAATAAAATAATAAATTGTGCGTGTACCAGGTGTACACACGTAAGAAGTGAAACTTCTTTATGATCTTATTTTTCGAAAAATGATCTACTATATGCAACTTTACAGAAATTCGTTAAATTAGATAAAGTTTAACAAAAGGCTTTTATTATCATAGACATGAATACAAATATTTCATTTTACCTTATTACTACGAATATTATTATAGAATTTCATTAATTGTAATAGAATTATTACTATCATTGAAAAACGTGACGATTTGCTACAAAATTTCTCCCATACGTCGATAAAGAAGTTTCATTCCAACGCCGATAAAGAAGTTTGACTTCAAAAAGCAACATGGCGCGTAACCGAAAAATGTGACGCGTAACGAAAAAAGGGTGCGTGTACTTATGTACGCGCGTAAGAAGTTATACTTCTTTGGCATTATTAAAAATAGTTTTTGATTGCCTGCAAATAATTAATTACAATTAAATAATCAAAGACTGGAAAAGGAGTCATTAAAGTCAATAAAGTTCAGTTTACATTTGAAAAATTAATTAAATAAATATTTATTATTATTCTCTTACATTAAACAAATAAAACACTATTTATCTTTAAAACATTTTTATTTCATTATACTATTTATTTTTAAGTGACTCTAATGTCTTCATCAGAATTTCGGTTTGTAATTTTAAATTAATCATTACTTGGTTGTGCATCTACGAGGCTTCTCCAAAACTACTTGCTTTCTGCAACAAATAAGAGAATATTAATTTAAGCTCTGTCCATGCAAAACTTAAAAATTTTTATAATTCATATTATAAATTTTTTAACACATTTATATTAATATAATTATATAAATGTGTTAATAATATAATTTGTAGCACATGCTACAGACCTGGATAGCAACTTTCTTTTATTCTATTTAGAGATAATTTAAATATAATACCGGTGTCTTCCTTGTAGGTTTCTTTGGAGTTGTTTGGGGATTCTTGTTGTTCAGTTCGACATGATTTTCTTTAACCTTTCTTTAATCCTACAAAATAATGAAATTGTTAAGTTATGTTGTCACTGTTGTGCACACCTTTGTTTGGCTTTTTTAGTATTCAAGTTATGTCAAAACTGATTTATTACCTTGTCATTGTTGGCTTTATTTGCTTTTGGGATATCAATTATTTCCAAAATGATTTTATTTGTAATAACCTGAAATATATAAATAACATCTATTAATTTAAGTATCATGGTGAGTGGTTCGCACTCAGGTATTAAGGTGTATTATACCCACTGTCCATTATAAGTGGGAATGGGCTCACTTCTGGCAGGACAGTTTCGGTACTACAAGTGCAACATGGATGTTTTGAGGTATTACAATATCTCTAACTACCCTGTAGGGGAATAAAGTAATGTTGTAAGCATATGCCTATGCTTGAAAGGTTGAACCTTGAACATCACCATACATCATATTTATAATTAACATTCCTACCTCGACACCATCACAATCAAATTCATTGAAATCTACTTCAAACCATTGTGTCTCGAGAAGGTGATGGTGGCTTTGTTCCACCTCCAGTTTTTGATGTTTCACGGCGATAAGATGACAACTCTTTTTTTGTATTCAATTTAGTGCACTTCCACTGATTCATCAATTGTTTTTTGTCTCTTGTCCTTATATTTGCTAGATTAAATCTGATGAAATATTCTACGACCCTATATATCAATAATTGAGAACAAAGATTTAAGCACGAATACTAATAAGGAGAAAATGAAGGCTTGGAGCGATATAACAGAGAAGTAAACATTTTAATAAGTACCTGCATCTCAAAAAAATGACCACATTATCATCAGCACTTCCACTGATTCATCAATTGTTTTTTGTCTCTTGTCCTTATATTTGCTAGATTAAATCTGATGAAATATTCTACGACCCTATATATCAATAGGGTCGTAGAATATTTCTAAAAAGTTGCTGTAACAAACGCAATAAACAAAAGCAATGAATAATGGTTCATGTTTCAGTTTTAATCAACAATAATACTCGATAATACATACGGATAGTTAACCTCAATTGTATTGAAGCACTCAGGAAGGTTAGCACAGTTTTTTCACAAATATTTTATATTATTTCACAAATATTTTGTATAATGAAAATAACTAGGTATATAATTATTAATTTTAAACAATAATTAAAACTCCTATATTTGTTTAAAAGGTAAATGTCATTGTCAGATGTCAATTGTCATGGTCATTCAAAATTCTTGTTAAGCTGCTAAGCTAGAATATGCGTGAAGTTAGCTTCACGCATATTCTATTTCTTTTTACTTGTAGTTTGTCTTATTCCCATCTCGCTCGCGCACGCTATATCACACTGCCAATTTTGTGTCATAGGTGCGCGCGCAATCGTAAAATTTCACTCTCATCAATTTTTCATAACGCGCCTAAAGAAGTACAACTTCAAAAATGTTACACTAAAGTTTTTTCCAACCTCGATAAAGAAGTTTTACTTCAAAAAGTATGTTGGGGAAGTTTTTTTTATTGATAAAGCGGAACTAGTGTTATCTTTCTATGTTACCGTAACACGTTATCATTTGAATGCATTATCTTGTAGGTTTAGTCATTTGAATTGATGGTTTTAACTTCTGATTCGCTTGGCAGTCAGCCGTGATGAGCGGTTACTCAAAGAAAATACTAATTCTCCACAGGCAATTAAGTTAAAATGTAAAAATTAAGTGTAGAGGAAAATAGCCACATAATATATCTATACTATATATAAAATTCTCGTGTCACAATGTGACCGATTCTTATGAAATTTTTTATGCATATACAGTAAGTCTGAGAATCGGCTACTATATATACTTCAACCACCTAAGTTTTTTTTTGTTTTTTTTTATGATACAGCATACAAGAATACATACAACTCCTAATTTTCACCCCTCTACGATCAATAAGTTATTTTTATTGTACTAAAAAAATGTTTCCAAGAAATAATATACATTTCAAAACAAACGTTTGCCGGGTCAGCTAGTTTCCAAATAAAATTTAAATACTTGTGAAAAAAGTGAAATGATTCTTCATAATACAAAGTTGTTTAACTAAACCAGATAATTTTGTATTTTTAACTAAAGTTTTATCAAACTCTAATTAACCCAAGTACACTTATGAACGTCAACAGAAAATGTTGAATTGATTCTAAATTTACAATTACCAGTTCGCAAGTCAAGGGCGTAGAACGGGCGAGAAGAACTGGCAAGAAACTCTCCACCACTCTTTTTAATCGCCAAGTTTTGAGTCATACAAATTGTTTGAACTGGAGCAAATCAATCATTTAAATAATCGTCAAATTTATAAAAAGCTTTATTGATTGTTGTAAAAACGAACACATTTTCCATATAAGGAGTGGTTAATCTTCTGGAACCTGGTTGATCGTACGCTTACATTAGATCTGTTTCGATTATTATACTGGTGAAAGTCACAATTTGTTTTTAAATCGTGTATATTTTTTTGTACATACAACAAGGTTTCAAGAATATATTGACCAGATAGTGTCATAATATTTAATTCCTTAAACTTATTCCGTATCGACTCCCTTGAAACACAACAAATACGACGGCTCATTAGTCTAATGGTTAGTACCTCTGACTGCGAATCCATGGGTCCCGGGTTCGATCCCCGGCTGAGACAAACATCGATGTGATGAGCATTTGGTGTTGTGCTTAGGTCTTGGGTGTTTTAATATGTATTTATATGTCTATCTATCTATAATATGTATGTATATCCGTTGCCTAGTACCATAACACAAGCTTCACCAGCTTAGCATGAGACTAGGTCAATTGGTGTGAATTGTCCAATCATAATACCCCGAACAGCCCGCTTCTGCAGCACAAATATGGATTGAACCTCTACAGCAGCACCCCACAGTAGAATACCGTACGATATAACGCTGTGAAAGTAGCTATGATATGAATCAGCTAATAAATGTTTACAAAACTCACCTAAAATATGTTGCGTAAATTAACCTACTTTTATATAAATACAGTGCCCTATTTAAAGATTTACAGCAACATACAATATCAGATTTATTAAGATTCCCTAAGTAAAGAGCAGTGTTCGGTGTGCGACTCTCATCCCTGAGGCCGTAGATTCCATCCCCAGCTGTGCACCAATGGACATTTATTCGCTCGAACTGTGAAGGAAAACATCGTGAGGAAAACTTGCCTTAGACCTAATAAGTATGTGTGTGTCAGGAGGCTGATCATCTACTTGCCTATTAGATTGACAAATGATCATGAAACAGACACAGAAATTTGAGGCCCGGACCTAAAAAGGTTGTAGCGCCATTGATTATATGGGTGCTACTTGTGGTTACTGGTCGGACTTGAATTCGTGTATGCGCTGATGTTAGTTATTTTGACTATGTGTTTGCGTGTTGTTCCCACGAATGAATGAATGAATGTAAGTGCGTGTTACTATTACACCATGCCTCCTGCTGATAGAGGACCAATCTTTATTAATAATTAAGTATTCATTACTTAAGATGCCACGTGGGGCATGGTGTAATAATTGCAGCTCCTTACAAACATTGTGTAAAACAAAAAACTTGGCAATTAAAAAGAGTGGCGGAGTCCTGGAATGCGAGGCTGTGGCTAAACAACGTACAGAAATCCTCGGAACAGTGAGGTCGCTCCGTGAAGCCTGCGAAGTACCCAGGAAGCTTCTGTGCTTCTGGAAGGAGTTAGGCTGGCTTAGTTAGCCAGGGCTCACGTACAACGGACCTAGTGAGCGTCTAAGTGCGGAAAACGAGTCCACAAACCATACCATACCATACCATAAGAGTGGCGGAGAGTTTAATGCCAGTTCTTCTTTCCGTCTTCGCCTTTGATTTGAGTAACTGGCAGTAAATGTAAAATTAGAAGCATTTAATGTATATTTCTTCATAAGTGTACATTGTGTTACCTAAATGAATAAATGATTTTGAATTGTGAATGTACATCATCATAAGTTTTTACAGTCAGAGACGCCCACTTAACCACGAGGTCAACACTGCACTGCTGTTCATGTCCTCTCAAATATCATTTGCATAACGGGCGTTTAGCTAAACTCAACCGTTGAATCGCATTTAATAGTACTTTCACCACTTCCAGGTCCTCTCCCGCCACCAGCACTGCCAGCAGACAAGCTCAGACTGTACCATGTAGATATGAACCCATACGGTCACAGAGTCCTTCTAGTATTGGAGGCGAAGAAGGCCAAATATGAAGTGTACAAATTGGATCCGTTGAGGCTACCAGCTTGGTTTAAAGAGAATAACAGGAGATGTGAGTAGGGGTGTTATTTTTAATAGGATTTCGACAATTTTGGCAATCATCACAGGTCATAGACACCCAGTTCAGTATTTATGGAATATTTAAGGCAGTTTTGCCGCGCACCACTAATGTGGAACCAGCTGCCCAGTGACGTATTTCCAAACCGATTCAGCTTAGGGTTCTTCAAAGGCCGTACCAATTCTTATATGGCAACGGCGAGCCCTCTGGCAGTGCAAAAAAAGGGCTAATGAAAGAAGATAACGAAAAAGCGCGGCAAATAAAAAAAAAATAGTATGGTATCCCTAAAAGTTTGATATATTTTGTGGATTTAACTTGATACTTGATTTTATTTTATTATTTTTTACATTGATAGTAACGTATTTATTATTTTACTATTGATACTTAAAATGACTAGCATTGCATGGAAAACTAAAACTATATTTATTATAAATCACAACTTTATTCGGAATAATCAAACCCTGCGAAAGAAACGAAATATTCTATCAAATAAAACAATGTTTAGGCTATTATACCTGTTAACTATTCGAAAAAAATATATACTAGAAATAAAAATTGAGTAATTGCATGAAGTATCAAGACAATAGATCATACTAACCTAAGAAATTCAATGACATTCTGTGTTGCCATCCGAAAGTTTTCAAATAATTCAATTATCTTCTTTCATTAGCCAGACTCTATCACTTAACATCAGATGAGCCTCCTGCCCGTTTGCCCCCTGTTCTCTAGAAAAGTAGAGGTTTTAATTAAGGCAAATTTATTTTATTAAGTCTTAGTGAGATCCAGAAACGAAACTTAGTGCTATCTGACTCTCTTACGTCAACAATGTGGATTTTGACGTTTCATGAATTGTCAAGTCTCGTTTATGAATCTCATTCTAAATTCTTTTCAAAATTATCTCTTTCTACATTATACAGAGCATTGGTCACTTCTTTTCTGGCTAGATAGATCTGTATGTAGTGTACTATACTTTCTCCTACTCCGCTGGGGTCCGTTCAAGTATTACGTAAGTACTACCCCCTATAGGGGGGAGGGGGTTCTTTGATTGTCTTATTTGGTGATTACGTCAACAGTAATTATTTACTGTTTTACACATGTTACCCACACATTGTCTATGCTTGAAAACGAAGGCATTTTCAAGGATTCCTAATAAAATTAATACGTTTATGTTCTATTATTTTTAAGAGCTTAACTTACTTTTGCTGACAAGAGGAGGGGGGGATAAATTGCAGTTAATCTGCTTACGTAATACTTAAAAAGCCCCATGGCTCTGCTATCCAAAAAGAAACTTAGCCACCAAAATGAGTATCTTCCAGCGTGAAAGCCTGCATAGGACAGGCCTATGCAGGCTTTCACCCTCCCGCTTGCTGGCTTTCACCTGCAGTAGGTCCTCCACCACTCAATAGATCCAGCGCCCCTGATTTATTTTATTATTGAAGTTATACTTCTTTTGGCGCGTTAGGGAATATGATGATAGTAAATTTTTACGATGCGCACGCACACCGTCACAAAAAACCGACACCGTGAAGTTGGCTATATTTACCATTTTAATTTTTTTCTATTGTTAGTATCGTTTTTTTCTACAAACGTATAATAAAAATTTTGAAAAGACTTTTATCTTGTTACGCCAAAGAAGTATAACTTCATAACTTAACATAACTTTTTGTTTTATTATATTTTAAAATTATTACAGATAAAATCCCAGTATTGGAAGTACCGACAGACCATGGCGACAAATATCTATTTGAGAGTGTGGTCATCTGTGATTATTTGGACGAGAAATACCCGCGGAATCCATTGCATTCCAGCGATCCGTTCGTGAAGGCACAGGACAGATTGCTTATCGAAAGATTTAATGAGGTAATATTAATAAATTCTTCACTTGAGACTATCTTTATTAGAGCATCTTCTACCGCATTTACCATGGAGAATGCTTAGAGGAGTTGTTCGGATTAATACCTGCAGCTGAGTTTCATCTTCGGTAAAGCAGAATACAAAATACTATCCGTATCAAACTCAAACTCAAAATAACTATTCATGTAGGTACTTATGAACGTCAACAGAAAAGATGTTAAATTGATTCTAAATTTACATTTACTACCACTTCGCAAGGGCGTAGAGCGGGCAAGAAGAACTGGCAAAAACTCTCCGCCACTTTTTAATCGCCAAGTTTTGGTCATGTCTCTCCTCAACGTCCGTTGTCCGCGCACCCCTACTATGTGGAACCAGCTGCCCACTGAAGTATTTCCAAATCAATTCGACATAGGGTCCTTCAAAAAAAGACCGTCCCAGTTCTTAAAAGGCCGGCAACGCACTCGCGAGCCCTCTGACATTGACAATGTCCGTGGGTGGTAGGTATTTCCAAATCAATTCGACATAGAGTCCTTCAAAGAGCGTCCCAATTCTTAAAAGGCCGGAAACGCACTCGGGAGCCCTCTGCCATTGAGTCCATAAGCGGCGGTATCACTTAACATCAGATGAGCCTCCTGCCCATTTGCCTCCTTTAACATAAAAAATCTAATGTAACTAAAACAAATGTCTATTAATCAAAGGATTTTCAGTTTTTGAATTGCAGTAGCGTATTAGACCAGAGAAGAATCTAAATTTAATATTTTTAATTATTCCATAATCCTACAGATAACATTAATTATATATAACTAAAGATGGAACATATACAAAAAGGTTTAAACATTAACGAAAGTATAAATAATAATTATTCAATTTAACTAAGTAATACCTAATTCGGCTGTGGATGTGTGTGTGATGGTGTGTATGGTGTGCTCATGATGAAAGATTTAGCGCTATAGATATTCTTGATACTCCTTTGAAGATTCCACGTAAGCTTAAACAATGTAGTGGTCGTTCTTTTTCAAAATATTTTTTTTAATTTTTCATTCGATAAAAGAGGTTATACATATATGTCGTCAATCGACATACTCATCAGCGGGCTTAGTGGGCGTCATGTGGGTAATCTTCGAGCACAAAGGATGCGAATAAAATTAATGTTGATTAATATTGATACCTTTTAACAATACCAATAACACTTGAGTGGGTTGCACCGATTTCACTTTTAATCAAAATAAATTAGACCCAACTCGGTCCAACCTCATCACCACAATGCTCCACTCCATCAGAACTGTCCCCAGAACTCTGCTCTGATTGGTAGTAACAATATTCATTAAGTAATGATCCGAAATTATGTAACAATTAAATAATATTAAATTATAATTCTTTAAAGTAATAGAAGATGAACCAAAGCAACAATAAAAAAAATCGACTCGATCATCATCACAATTTGGCCTCGGCATTTTAAGCAAATAAAGTCCCTTTTAAAAAAAGGGGAGTTTTGACATTCCTCTGCTGCCTTCTCGGCCACAGATCTATCTGATCGCTTGCCTGATAGGCTAATAAAAAAAAAACGTGTGGCAGTCGGGTACTGCCGCGGTAAAGCTATTGCATAGCAATTTTTATCAACTTATGCAATTATAATTATTTATTTATGCGGTATTTTTTTCTTTGATATTAATTCAATCTACAAGACTCAGACTAACCCGCCTAAATAGTCTATCTCACACTAACGCGTCACCGACCTCGTCAGAGAAATGTTAATACGCAGTATGCGTTCTGTCCCGCTCTAACGTGTATTTGCCGCACCTATATTACGTTATCGCGTTAGGTTTATTTTCGTTACGGTATTTATTGATTCGGTCGCCGCGCTCAAAGCCCGCGATAAAATCAATGCAATAGCTTAAAAAACTTTGCGTCTCGGGACGCCTGACAGAAGTGATAACTTAAAGTAATCTTTGTTAAACTATTTAATTCTGTAATGTCCCCAAGAATCATCTTCTGCTTCATTCATCAAATGTTTTATAACTTTTAAGAACGGTGATAGATGTTATATGCTCACTGTAAATATCTAACGCACACTAAACACTGAGTGGACAGAGGCGAAAACGTCTGTCCGAAATACGACTAACGCTGCGGGTTAGAGTGAGAGAGGAGGAGCCTACCTACCGCTCCCGTATGCGTGAGAGAAACGGAAGCTTGACAGACTGGCGCCGTGACGCGTTACGTAACGAAGAGGTTTACCCTCCCATAGGAAGTTATCACTTAAAAAAAACAACATTGCCTGACATATATATGTATTTTTGCGGTTTAGGCCATTAAATATAACTTCCAATAACTATTCTCACGATTTTTTGGCCTATAGACCATAGGTGGGCTATATATACATATTCAATACATCGGCAAAATATAATTATCTATATAATATAATTTTTCAGTTAATCAAAGGTAGTCTGGAGTGCTTCGATACAAACTTCGTATTCGGCAGTGAACAAATTCTGCAGACAATGGATATTTTCGAAAAGGAATTGGCGTTTAGGGGTGAGTTCTTTTTCTCTTTTAGGCCGGCAACGCACTCGCGAACCCTCTGGCAATGTAATCACTTAACATTCGGTGAGATTCTACCCGATTGCCCCATTATATAAATTTTAAAAAACCCTCATGGACTCCGCTATTGAAGTGTTTCCGCTACAGTCTCCTTTGGATATGAGGAACCTCCCTTCCGTTACAGGCTGATCATCCTGTGACGTCTATTTTTAAGGCATTATCCCAGCACGAATTGCTGTGTCACTGTCTCGGGGTGGACTGCGGGGCACATTGGAGAGCTGAAGGCGCGCCGGCCCGTAATAACAATTAGTTATGTAAAACATTAAATTAATGTAATTTGATAGAATTAAATTAAATATTTTTTTCTGAAATGGATTACTTGGCTTGCGATCGTGTAAATTTCAAAATCATGTTCTATATACATTTTCGTCATAAAATGAATTCAAAGTGTCAAAAATTGGCTATGTTTGGATTTTATTCTATCAAGCGAAGTTATTTAAATCGTGTATCGATCTTTCAAAATGGATACGTAAACTACTCAACTCCACCATATATTTTTTCCATTCTCCCTATTTCAAGAAATGATGACGAAACATGGAAAGAAACAATGTACTTTTTTGGAGTTAGGCGACGGATACGGGATTTGCACTACCTCAGGAGGGCGTCTATATCCAGGGAATACCGATTCGAAATAACAATAATTATTTTTAGGTACAAATTATTTTGGCGGGGACCGTCCCGGAATGTTGGACTACATGATTTGGCCATGGCTGGAACGCCTTTACCTCATGAGGGTAGTCGATCAGCGAAAGTTTGACGATAAACGCCACTATTTTCCTAATTTTGTAAGTACAACTCAATCTTTAACATAATATATATGTCGCAGCCAACTAGCTTAATTAGCCGTTCAATAAACAGCCTAGCCTTTTAACTAAACGGCGCCGTTTAACTAGCGGCCTTAAAGATATTCAGTTGATCACACAGCTAGGCAAATGACTTGGATCGATGATGTTTCATTACTTGCCTAGCCTGTTGACTGTTAATTTAAATTTAATTACACTTTCTGCCAATCTCAAACTCGAAACGAAACTCTTCAAACTGTCAATATGGCGTCGGCAAACCACAACTTTGATGGTGTTTTCCAAAGTTTAATGAAAAACAACAAATGGAAGAGTGTAGTGACAATAATAATGTGAATTTAACTGTGACTCAGACAATTTAATTTTTAAAGAAATATTTTTTGTCATATTATGTTTCATCTTTTTTATTTGTGCCTAATAATGATTTTATCGTACGAATGGCCTAAGCATTAGCCAGTTTATTAAATGTAACAAACGCTACGGCTGAATAATATGTTTCAGGCCGCTAGTTAAAAGGCTAGGCTGTTAATTGAACGGCTAATTAAGCTAGTTGGCTGCGACATATATATAATTGAATGTATTTTTGATGCATATTTGAAGTTACCTATAAAACTAGAGGGTTTGAATTGATATATATATATTTTATGTAATAGGATGCAAATGGGCAGGAAACCTCATGTTAAGTGATACCACCGCCCATGGACACTCACATTGCCAGAAGGCTCGCAAGTGCGTTGCCGGCCTTTTAAGACTTGGTACGCTTGAACGACCCTTGTCGAATTGGTTCGGAAATACTATGTTGGAGGTTTACCTGCCTGGGGAAGGTTTAGATTGTCTGAAATAGAATGATAGAGCAAAAAAACTTGCCAAACGACATCCAGGCGGATGAACACCTCCAATACTTACCTTTCCC